>JALLOT010000675.1:0-18532 GCA_036939595.1 Thalassiosira livingstoniorum
TTCATGTTGTTATCTACATACATAAAAATAGTACAAAAAGTTTATGGGCCCGAGCAGGCCCGAGCCACGATATCTTAATACATGTAGAAATTAGTACTGTACCTACCAATCGATCCATACCCATTTACTGTCCCTGATGCTACACACTCATGTGGCCAGTTAAGTAGGCATGCTAATACTCATGTAATATCACCAACAAACAGTAGTAGTTAAAATATCAGACAAATTGTTTTTCGAAATTGAGTTCTGGACATGTGGCCGGCTACATTAAACAGTCCCACTCAGGCTGGCTCCATCGGACTATCTGCCTCTCTATCTCTACGTAACTATCTAAGTAAATAGGAGACCTCTACGCAGGACTAAGTAGTGTACTAGAGGTACTACTATGTCACTAAAAAATAAGTAAGTACCTGAAAGTATTGTACAATACTACAACGTAGTACTGTACAATACAATACAATCTACTGCAATGCCAATGTAGTAGAACAAAAAATGTAGCATTGGCTTCACCACAATCGATACAAAGCTCAATCAAGCTGAACTAGAGAACAGGTGTAATCAATTACGGAACAATGACGGCAACGATCCATCAGATACACTTGCCGCCTACAAACAAACCTGGGACAATAAACAACCCTTCCCGTTCCATACCAGGGTGGGACCATAGCATTGGCGATATCGTTCAGGACTCTTTGCCTTGCAGTGATGGGGATGTCGTAGATGCAAATAGATCTACCCTTTCCTTCCATGCGGTTGCCCATGGATGCACTGTTGTGGGGACATATTCAATTTCGCCAACAGCAACAAAGGACAGCTCTGCCGATGGAATTGATGGAATGATAAAGTGGCGTACGTCCTTTGATCAGCAAGTGGTAACGGTAGTCTCCAATGATAACGGGTCCGTAATTGCATCATCGACGGGAAGTCATGTTTCACTTTTACGGGGACGAGATGGGTGTGTTCTTGCTACTCGACAAGTTGGTCCGAAAGTTTATACCACAGGTAAATTTTTTCCTTTTAATTTTTTTGAGTGTGCTCAATTTTGCAGGTTCTAGCCAATCAGACTTACGTATTTGTTTCTTGTTTCTATTGGTAATGGTATTTTCCGCGCCATGCATCTGAAGGCATCAACAACCCGATTGGTTTGAAATTTGTCTCTTCTTCTCAAAAATATTCCTCTGTTGTAAAAGACGTCTTAATGATAGTTTACCCTGCGTCAGAAGATAGCTCCGAAACAACTCACCAATCTGAACAAATTTGTAATGCTATTATCATTTCGAATATTGACAGCGAGAAAATCAATTCCTCACACATGAATAGATCTCTTGAAGGAATTAGCAGCACATCAATCGACGCTCTCTCACTTGAACCACCCGAAACATGTATCAAATCAATCGATGGAGTTTTCGTGAGCAATAGCGTGATCCGCTTATTCGTTTTGAATGAGCGCGGACGAATATCAGTTCATGACTACGATGTCGTTGAAAAAACGTCAAATCTTGTTTTACATAACTTACTCGACAACCTTGGATTAATGGCCGAAGAGGATGAGAGTTGGGAGCTGGACGAAAATGCTGGCGTCTGCATAGACGACAAAAGCATAGTTGGAAGTTTCCTCTTGTTCTCTGTAACTAGAGTGGGCGCAACAAAAATTTGCTGGTTGAATGTGTCAAACTTGTCACTGGTTGTAGAGTGTCCATCTCCAGACGTAGTCATTTATTCGTTGAGGCCTGTGTTTAGTTTCGCGCCAGAGAAATGTCTCGCTGCCATTTTTGCATCGGCCAGCAATTCACCCAGAATTCATGTAATTCAATCAGTTATTCCTGACAAAGAAGAAACAATCGAGGATCAACACACGTCAATCATTTTTTCTGTCAATATTAGTTCAAGCTATCGAGTTAGCCGTGTTGACTTGTGCTCGCCTTCCGATGTAGACAGAAGAGATCCGTACACTTTTCGGTATATTACCAAATTTGAGAACGATCATCCAAGCACTATTTCCGAATTCTCTGTCAGCGATAGCAACCAAGCAGGCAAGGTTCACTACTTACTTGTCAGGAAAAGATTTGAGGAAGCATATCAGTGCATCAGTGAATCAATTGATCATGATCGTGGGAAAATTTCGTCACCCATTCATAAGCCAATGGCTGTGCTGTGGCACTTCCGTCATATACTATCTAAAGGAAATATATCGTCGAAGGATAACTTCGTTGACGCTAGAAAATGTTTGCACCGTCTCACTGTAGGAGCTGAGTCAGGAGGCCAGCGTGGAATAGACTGTCTAGTGGATGCAGCTGAATTCCTTCTAAATTGGCCGAAGAATCAAATGCACCCACCAGCAAATACTTTCTACAACACAGCTGGAGCGGGAATTTCAGCACACGAAGTTTGTATTGCCTTGACAGCAATGACGTCGGCTCTTGGCATTGTTAGGGAAAAAATCTGCTCATCCAAAGGGACGAGATTAGAGGAAGTAACAAAAAAGCTAGAAGCAAGACATGACGCCCTCAAATGCCTCCAATCAGTTGTCAAATTGGATGGAACAACCATATTTTGTGACGACCCTTACCTCGCAGTGTGCTCGGTGAATGATCTTCTTCATCTGCTAGTTTGTCAGGGGGCTTTCAAATCTGTTGAAGTTTTACAAAAATCTCAGTGGGGAAAGCTACTACCTCCAGACAGCGTTTCTTCAGCTGCCTTGAATATTTCATTAGATATCAGTCCACAAGTTTTCACTCCTTGGCTGTGTGACATCGTCATACCTTCTCTTTTCACTGATCATCCAATGCTTGAAAAAATTCGTGCATGGACATGTGAAGCTGCAGATGAATATGACGAGAAAAATATTTTTGATGGAATTGATTCGTCAATCAATCTATTGAAGGTATGTCTAGGCTGCATATTTAATTCAGACTTTGAAAGAAAGAACAGCATAATAATTTCTCAATGTTTTCTGGAAATAATATAAACCTTCGTATTTCCAGGCTGTGAGCAAAGCCACGGGTAAGTCATGTTTGAGGCAGACTTATCATAGTCAGACTTTGCATTCATCTCACTTGTCTTTCTTCCACAGCACGTCTAACTGCTGCAATGCACAGCTCATTTTCTCATCAACTGATGTCTGCAACTGAAAGCAATGATGTAGGCGTGATCACCCCTCGAAACGATACATCTTTTTCATCTGTTGGTTCGTGCCGATCAGCCTTCTCGCGTCCAACTGTTCTGAATGGAAGCATTGTGAGAGGATCCAATACCAAAAACAGTAAAATATCATCCACACCAAGGTCCATCCCTTCACTGGCATTATCGCCTGATACTCCTGACTCGTCGTATTTTTCATTAATGTCTCCGATGACAGAGGTCCCGATCGAAGAAGGTTTTGGCGAAACCAATAATTATGACTGTGTAGAACAAAAATTGAAAGATGCTCTTCGCTTGAAAGCTGCTCGAGATCTTGGGATGGAAAAGTCATCTTTGACGTTGAAAAAATATTCCAAAGAGGGAGAACAATTTGTGGTGAAAGAACTGGTGAAAGTCATTTCAAATCAATTCACGTTAGACTCAAATGAATCTGCACTAATGGTAGACAAGATCCGAACGTACGCCTTGAGTGTAGAGGCAGATTTTGATGATGCTGTTTATCAATTCGTGATTGAACTTTTTGGTCCAAAAAGAGTTACTCCGCATGTATTGCTTAAAGCGAAATCTCTCTCTCGCTGGTGTGCTTCTCCATCTGTGAGTTGTTTGATTGTTTTGATGATTCTACAGAAGGCGCAGGTGAGTATCCAGCGACCACCCGACCTTACCGAACTTGCGAAGGTGGCTATACATGCAGCCACAGATAGTAACGTCAAGTCTGGACTGGAAGAAGCATCAAGAATTTTGGCAATACACTCCATCGTGAGAAAGTACTGTGGAAATGGGGCCCAAGAATGCTTTGAGCTACAAGATGTATCTCATATCCGAAAGCTAGTCTCGCATGTTTGTCGGCACGTGGACGTGCAAACAGTTTTGAACGATGTATTGATTCTTAGTGATGCATTCGAATGTGTGTCGAGGCTTGATGCCTGTGTCACTCTCATACAAAGAGTTATGAATGGACCTCAGAAATACCATCGTGGAGAACAATCTTGCAGCAAGGCAGATCATTGCGCCTTATTGCTACGTGAACTCTATTCCAAAGACACTCACTTGGCAGAGAGAGTTGGGGAAAGGATAACTGCATTATGTGAGGAAACTCTGATTTCCTGTAAAAAAATGATGTTGGGGCAAACATTTTCAGCAGATGCAAAACGAAAGGCAGTTAATGCGAGCACAACTGCATGCTCCGTTCTTTCTGTAATGCAGGACCAAGAATCTTCGTCGAAAGTGCCAACCACCAAACTGTGCTCAGATTCTTCCTTTAGGAAAAAGGTTACATTACTATTGAAAGAGTTTCAAACAGTAGAAAAGTTGCAGCTAGGTTGTGATGTTTACCTTACACTTGAAGAGTTAAGATCCACCTCAGCTTGTGCTTTGATTCAGTTTGATCTACTGAAGCCCTGCATTGATTTGATCCTGACTAACGAGAGTACTTTCAGACTCAAAGGTCGAACATTAGGAAACCAATTAAAGCCAATAATGGCAAATGCACGTCATTGGTGTGCAATCTTGTGTGACGCACCGTCCAAAGTATCTCAATTATGGTCAAGAGCGGTTGGGATGGCAGCTTCGCATATAGCGGCAGCAGCCAAAAATGATGTTAGTGGTGTTCTCCTTCTGCTCGAAGTATCGGGGGTTCTCGATGAAAGACATTGTCCCTCATCTTTTCATTCGGTTGTTTCTGTTGCATTGTCACTCTACTCTCGTGCGGCTGAAGAGGCAATCAACCTATCGGAGTCCTACACGCCTCCTTTTACCAGAGATCAGGCAACCTTGATGATTGCCACAAAAGGCATTGCCCAAGCATTTCATCTTCTTCGTGAGCATGTCGTTTTGTACAGCCCTTCAACAATGCTACCACCCGTTCTTACTTTTGCGAACTTCACTGAGTTGGTTTGTGAAGTTTTGGTCCGTTCTGATCTAGGAATTGGCGAACAACTTGAACGGTACTACGACACACTACAAGCAGAAAGTTTGAAACGTCATCATGATCCGTCTTCTCTCAAATCAACCTCAGAAGCAGTCATTTGCAGTTGGTTGCCCTCATCACCAGTTCTTCACCACACGTGGTATATTGGTGATGGTCTTCTTTTAGATCCTTTGGAGGCATTGTGTCTCGGTATGGACTACTGCACAATGATAATGAATGCAGCGTCAAATTATCCGTATGCAGATTATGAAACCTCTCAGTTGCACATCCCATCGGAATCATTTGATAAACTTGGATCTAGAGGGGCACACGCGACTTCTCTTCGAATGCTTTCCCTTGCGGCAGCAATGACCATGTCTCAAGCCCATCGTTTGCATTGCGTGACACCTGCTGGTCTTCTCCCTGGCAGCTTAGTGGAAAGATACATGTGCTCTCTCACAGAAAGGAGTTTGGGAGGGACGGAGTCAGGGCTCACAAGTGGAAAAATTGACGCACTGTTGTCTATATCATTTTTATTACATCTGCCCAAAGAGACTGCGTTCAAGGTAGGATTTGCTCACACATTTGTGAGTTCTTTGTTTTCGTGTGCTCTGCTCAATCCTTTGTCTTCAAATCGTGATATTTTTCACTTGCAGATGTATCTAGCAGCCCTTCCATCTGCAATCGGCAAAAAAGACTTTCACCGCATTCTTACTTTAGCAAGTTTAGGGGCTTTTTGCTGCTCTGGCACCTTTTCCTCTCAAAAACCACTTCCCTGGAGCGAACAAAAGATTTTTTTTAACCAGTGCAAGAAACTCTCATCTAATGCCATTTGGTCAAATGTTCTTTCTCAACTTGGTATTTCCTTTTTTGATCCTACTGCATTTTCAAAAACAAACGAATCGCTGACGGAAAATATGCTGCAAGGCTACTCTGAAGATCTTATTAAGAATGCGTCGAAAAAGCACAGTCCAGTTGTTGTTTTGAATCTTGCTTCACGCTTTGCACAAGTCAATGGATTGGAGACACAAGTTCCTCCATCACTGATGATAACATATCTACTTTCTGCACCCGAACTGGAAGAAATACCTAATAATCAACTCAATGAATTAATGGATACATCAACAACGGCACACTCAATTGTTGACATTCGATTGGATTTGAATTTAACTGAAACTGCAGTAAGGAGATGTCTACTGCGATTGCATCACAAAAATCAATCTTTGGTTCTAAGAAAATGCCTTATTAGGCTGGAACAGAATCATAGCTGCTCACGAGACTATGATCGTCATGAAATGGTGCTAAAGCTATATAGTGAGTGCCTCTCAAAAATGAGGGAAATGCTACAAAGTGCTACGCAGTTGAAGGCACTTGAAGGAGAGGTTACAAGAATTCATCAGCGTCAAGGAGCTCTGTCTTTGATGTCCTCAATTTTTCGGGGCTATCCCCCGGAAAGGAAACCCAAGTACAATATGCTCTTTCAGCCACTTCCTGACGATCCGATCCACTGTCAATCCGATAAAAGACGGACCAATGTCCTTGGTTCCGAGGCATCCAGTGACGTCTTTGATCCTTTGCTTTCCCTACACGATGTACTTCTGGATGATAATGGAACAAACTCTATTGCAACTTCTCTGCAACCTCTTTGCAAGTATCTTCAACTCCCTTCAGGCTACATACACGCTCGAGCCTTAATCGTTAGGTTGAGGAAGTTGAAAGAAGCAGGGGAATCTCTTCCATCAGTTGAGACATCAGTTATAACGGTTTTGAAAAAACTAGAATCTGCAGCTGACAAGGCAGAACTTGCATGGTGGTGCTCATTGCAGTATCCGGATGGAACAAAAGAACAGATGGGGTGCCTAGATTTGGCTCATGCAAACGCAACAGAAGCATCTGAGGAAGTAGAAACCTTTTCAAATCATGACGAGAGCTGTATGGTAGATGAAAACAAGGCTTTGGAGAGGGTTAAGCGCATTGATGAGACACGAGCAATGTATTTGGATAAAAAGCTTGTGGATGATGTGCTCAGTCAAATCAAATGCTCGAGTAGTGTAAGAGGCGTGTACAAAAAAATTATTGCAAAGATTCAAGAATGTCCAGTCGCAGGAGACAAATATCGCCCAGAACATTTGGTTCGAGAACTTCTCATTGAAGGTTCACTTGCTGCAGCCATCGCTTCATTGGATGAAAGTGATGGGTTTGCAGTCTACCATTTCCGTTCTCTTGCAACCCTAACCCATGAAGCATGCAAATCTCTCTCTGATCGGTATTCTCATATCAATGTTGGTAAATGCGCCCGCGCGCTTGCTCATAACTGGCTGGTTCACGGGGATGAGAAACGGGGTTTTATTCAATCTCAAGATGAAATAAATTATGGTGGTGCAGTTGTTGCTTCAGAGAAAAAAGACAGAACCCATGACAAAGATGAAGAATTGAATTTGACTTCGGAATTTGTGATGGACATAGGAATGCTTAGTGCAGGGCACCAGGGTTGGATCAGTGAGCAGAGTGGCGATGACCACGAACCAGGTGTAATCTCAAGTGAGGAGCCCTCTGCTCTGAAGGCGCTTTCATCATTACGAGAAGCGTCTGATAATGTATGTGCAAGGGTGTCGTTAAGGATAGCATTTTTGATATGCTTCGCTGAAGATTACCATCGTCTCCATGAGAGCAAATCTTTTGATGGGAATGACGAAAATATCAATGGAAACATCATTCTCAAAAGAGAAAAAAGGAAGAAAAATTCAAGTGTTGCTAGAAAGTTTTGTTTCAATAAAAACAACTGTTTCGTGGGTTCTCATGCTTTAGATCACGCCAGAGAGCTGTTAGAGATTGTTTTTGCAAAAAAAGAGAGCACCATTGCTTCTTGTAAATTTCTTTTCGAGAACAGCATCGTAGAAGACAATACTCTCTTGACAGGCCTATCCGAAAGATCATCACCAGACAATAAGCCTACACGCAACAAAGCTTTATCATTTGCTATGAGGCATCGTGCCCTACGAGTAGCCACAATCCTCTGTCCTACAGACGTTCTACTGCGAGTTGTTTCAGAAAATGGGTTCATCAATGGTCTTGGTGATAATTGTCTTGAGATTTATTCTTTTGGCACTTTCATAGCTATGGAAATTGAATCAATGGGTCTCCCTTTACCTCACTCAGATTTGGTGAAAATTAGCAAAATGCATTTTCCGTCTTTTGCTCGAACTATTTGGCGGAACCATGGGGGAGTTTCTATGCCAGGCCTGAACGGTCGCTTGTACTTGCTTTTGCTTCAAATGGGTGTCAGATCAAAATCCTTGGAAAGTGCTGAGTGGGATTTTGTGAAGTTGATTTTTAGCGAGTTGATGAGACTAGATTTGCCTCGGTCGCTCTTGCTTGCGTGTGAATGCATGATTCAATCTAATGCTATTCAATTGGCAGCCAGTTCTAAGATGAGTGATGTTTTGGCATGCGTTTCAAACGCAGCCAAGAGGGTGTGTGATCTTATTGCTGAGGAAATACAGTCCAGCATTAAAATTGGGATTGAATTGGATGCTCCCCAGTGTCTCTCCACAGTAGAAAGACTCGTTTGCGTTATAAATGTTGGACATATTGAAAATTCTATTGAATTTGTGAAAAAGCTCACAGCTTTAGCAATTCATTGCAGTCAAGCAGGTCCCGCTGTTCTTTTCAAAGGATTATTGGAGGCTGCTAGTCGCATTGTAAATCACATGGATGACCCGGTCGCATTTTCTGCGGCATCATCCATTTTGTCCGAACTATCAGTGGGCACTACAACCATTGCAAGGCCTTTGCCCAAGTTGAAGCCCCTGCCAATGAGATGGAAAAACGATCATTCCTCACCATCAGTGTGCTCTGGCGAAGTAGAAAAGTTTGAAAAGTCCTTCTTGTAATATTTTATGAGCCCAAGTAATATCTCTTTTTAGTAGTAGTTATTTCTCTTTTTGGTGGTGCACATTTCTATGCCATTCTCTTGCAAGTTGAAACGCTTTTCGTGTCTTTCTATCACTCACAATAAGGTCGGGGTTTCCCGTTAAACTTTCAAGCCCCGCTATGTCACGTGCAATTTCTTTGGCACGGCTTTTTTCAGGCTCATCTCTTCCCTCGTCTTCCTTTCTTCGCGGGGCAAGTGCATACGACACAGCTGCGTGGAGAGCTTTCAACATAAAAGTTTGGCTTTTGCATAGATCTTCTACGCACAACTTACTCATCCCCCTTTCTTTTGACTGAGACACAGCATCTTCATATAATTTAATCATCTTTGAATGACAAATGATTCTCTCGCCGTGATTACTGTTTTTAAGAATGGTATTTGTGAATGAGATGAAAATACTTCAGCCAAACTCAAAGAAAAAAAACAGAAAAATGAATGTAACATCTTACCTCGTTTGCTGTGCCTCAGCCGCATAAACTGACATTAATAACTCGACGTCCGATACCTTAGGTTCCCATGGTTTTGACTCTGTTCGGTGGACTCCTTTTTTCCTGTACTCTACAGCTTTGCCCCATACTGATTCAGCAAAATCTGATTGACTCGCTTTTGCTGCTGCTTTTAATGCTTCCCTCCAAGTAGCATCATTTGGCTGAAGGCCTTCTTCTTCTATCCGAAGCAAAATGTCTTTTGATCTCTCAACATCCCCTGCAAAAGCACATGCCCGAAGGAGGCTGTTGTAGCATGCTATGTCTGGCATCGCCCCAGCAGCTTTCAAACTCTGAAAAACAAGAAATACTTTTAGGAGCATACTGGTATTCGATTCATCAACACTTCCCTCAGACAATTTTCTTTTTGACTCAAGATCCCCATCTTGCATGAGGGAACGCATTAATTCCGTATAAAGAACAATGGATTTTGCTGTTGTGTTCGAAACCCATTCGTTGTCATCACCCACTGAAACTAAACTGTTGTTGATGTTTTCAAATTTATCAATTACTTGAACATGCAGCCCGTCGCGAGTTCTGCGAACATTTTTATTTTCCTTCTCTGCCAATATCAATGCTATATCCATTAGGCTAATAGGAATCAAAATCATTAAACTGACCGAAACAAAAGAAGAGGAATAGACGGACCACAAGTCCTCACCTTGTGTACATAACCTCGCCGGGCATCAAATGTTCTTGTTTCATGTACTTCAAAACCTCAAGTGTCTCAGTGATTTTAATTGGTCTACTCTTCAAGAGGCAATCTGTAAGGCAACCACAAGCTAATCAAAAAAGATTGACAACTTAAATTGGCACCTCAATTAATTTGAATCGAAAATAAAGAATGAAATTCTACTTACTCACAGAATTCGGTTTCACGCCAAATCGTTGCATTGTGCGAAACAGCTTTGTCGCAGTGTCGGTTCTTCCAGCTTTTCCACATGCATTGATTGCTGCAGTCCACGCTCCAACTTCATTGAATAAGGGTTGGCTCCTTTTACCCTTCTGCTTGAGCATCATGCGCAAGCCATTCAAAGCCAAATCAANGTGCTCTTCCGATCTCAAAGCCAAATCAACACGTCTGCATCGGCTGCACCTAAGTGTTCAAAATCCAAAACCCAATGTTACAAAGCACTTGTCATGATAAACAAAACAGGACAAAGGTATTAACGCTTACACATCAATAAGTGCACAATACGTTACACCATTTGGCCTGATGCCTTCTTTTGACATTCTACGTAACAAAGTAAACGCCATGTCGGGGTCGTTTTCACCACCACTTCGAACATCTCTTTGATCGCTTGTCTGTCTGCTTTTTCTGGCACAAGTTGATATTAAAATGGTGTAAGTTTGGGCATCAGGAGCAATGGTTTGATCTCCCGTGGAATTGGCGTGAGCTGTCATCAAATCAAGAACATCAAGAGCTTCCCCCAGCTCTCCCGCTGTTTTGCAAGCATCAGCAAGTGTATTGTATGTAATTACTGTTGGTGTGATTGGAGGTATGCCGTCTTGCAATTGTCCTTTTCCAACGTACTTATCGGCAATCATTGAGTTCAAAACGGAACGTGCCCTATCATGATCACCAAGTTTGGCATATGCATTCATCAAAATATTACAAAAAATAACATCAGGAACTATTGCAGAATCTTCGATCTCAAGTTTTCGCAACTGATCGATGTCCAAAAAATCTGAATTTTTAGTCCGACTATCCCTCTGTCTGCGAGCTAATATGTTTGTGTAGAAATTTGGTTGATTCCGCATCAATCTCCACAGTCTTAGTGCAACCCTTGGCTTCCCCAGACTAACGGCTTTGGACATCAAAGTTGAATAAGTCACTAATGTCGGTTTTGGTGGGAATGAAACTAGATCAATCTCAATCTGTTCAGGTTTAGATTTTTTTCGTTCAGATTCTTCCTGAGTTGAAATGAACCCCATCATTTTTTTCTCTCCCTCAGAAACATTTTCATTTGCTGGACCACGACCATGAGACGTTGAAAATATTGTGTCGTCATCAAAAAATTTTCTCATTAACGAAGCCGACTTGCGCATTTGTGTAAAGAGTCTTAATGACCGATGATAATCTCCTTCGTCCCCAAAAGTTGCCAAAGCAGCATTGCAGTGCCGGACAGAAGGAAAAATATGCAGATCATTAAGAGAAGTATCTGCAATGTAAACATTTTCACTTTGCAGATGCCTCACTTTTTCAACAGCTTCAGATAATAGTCTTTCTACAAACTCAGCTTCTTCCATTCTTGCGCCAAAAGATTCGACTCCCTGAACATTACCTCTTCTTGAGTCCCAGGATTTTTTCTTATTTACCTTTTTTGAATTGGGATTGTTCAACTTCACGTAAGAGTTTGGTGTCTTGGTAGAAGAAATTTTCTCGTAAACCGAGGTGGGCCGAAGATGCCGAGAACAAACACAAGTTTCTTTGCCATGGAATCGTGGGAGAATTTTTGTTCGTTGAGGCAGCACAACGAAACGGCCGGATCTATGTTGCCGCAAATTAAAACAAGGAGGGTGATGTAGAATTTTGCCACAGACAACCAAAGGAATCTCAAGAAGTAGATATAATAATACCAACATGAATTGTTTCCATCTTAAGCATGAACTGTGGTGATGCTTTGCAACGCTGTTCCATGCCTCGCGATCCATAGTATCAATGGAACTCATGATGATGATGTTGTGTACTGTGTGCCAGGATTTGGACTGTGGGCTGTGAGCTGTGGGTCGGTGCTGGCCGCCATTGTCGTCGTTCGTCGTTCGTTGTTAGATAGTCGTTATGGTAACCGTGATGGTAAGTACAATAATACCATATTGTACATTGTACCATACCTTCACCTACTTTTAGAGAGATACAATAACTCATTGCAAAAACGAAAAGAAGGTTCAGAGTAGAATAAGTTCAAACACGCAGTGAAATATTCACGTTTTTCATAAACAACCTGTAGTTTTGGATATTTTTAACGAAATTTCATTTTTTATTTTGCGTACAGCAGACAGACGCTACTAATACTTACTACCTACTCCTACTTAATACTTACCATATTATTACTCCCTCCGTCCCACATAAAAAGGTCTATTTGAAGTTGATTCATGTCTCACATAAAAAGGTCTATTTTTTTACCAATTCCTATTCTTCCAGCTACGGCTGATGATTGATGATGGCCGATGCCTCTTCCACCATGGTGCTGTTCGACCAACTTCTCCACCATGACGGAAGCCGCAGCGAAAACGACGGCCTTATCGACCGATATCTTCCAATCGCCACGCGTCGCCGTTGACCTTAAAGACCCTCTACGGGATCTACGCCTTCAATGGCGACGATTGGCCAAAAATCCACCGAGTACAGCACCATCATTGACCGCCTTCCGCCGCCGCCATTGTGCCACCATGACGACCATTACGACTAAGTTCTAGGCCGTTTCCGACCAAACAAAGACCATGGTATGTCGAAAACGGTCTAATCTCGTAGAACGTCGTGTCAGAAGTGGTGGCGGCGGCTCCACCATTGAGAGAGCGGAAGTTGTATGGGTTTCATGGCTGTGGCGGCATTTTTAACCGTCATTTAGACCATGATGCCGTTGAGACACCCCCAGGGTGTCATACATCAATGAAAAGGTCTTGAGGAGAAGAATCTGATTTGGATAATCAGATTTTTCTCCGACAAATATTGACCTTAATCCCGCCATTTGAAGTAAAAGTACCTTTTTATGTGGGACAGAGGGAGTAATTTTTTAATAATATATGAAAACAATATGAAAACAAAATGTTTTTTGCACTTCTACTGCCATTTATACACATATAGGATGTTTTAAAATGAATACATCTTTGAATTTTCATCAAGACTTGTAACATACCATGATTACCATAGAAAGTAGAGGTATACCTACAATGGCAAGAAATCATACCTACACTTTCAAGTCACTTTTTCAGGTGTACCTACATTTTCCCTTTTGCAAACAATTTCAAAAAATAATAGAAGCAAGTAGCAGTAGAGAAAGTAGAAAGTATGCCTACGTACCTAGAGGTAGGCAGGTACAGGTATTATTGATAACATACATAACATATCATTGCATTTGTGACCTACTTAAGGTATTACCTACACTTTATGAACTATGATGTACCTACATTTTGGTTTGCAAAATTGTACCCCTTCACTTTCAAAGCATTAAAAGAATGTACCTACATTTCAAAATGGTACCACTACTTTCTATGGTAATCATGGTAGTGTTGTTAATATTTAATGGTCAAAATTAATAGTAATAAAAAATCCTTCTGTTTATCTTCTGTTTGCATAAGAAATATAAATACCAAGCTGAGTGACTAGCAATATGAGTGAAAGAAGGTTTGTCCACAGTAAAAAGTAAGGATAAGTATGGTAATACTAATTTTTACTTTATATTACTTTTATTTCTTTTCTTAAAAAAAAGAAAAATATTGAATGTCTATCTAATTAATCCTCAATCTAATATACTGATTTGGCAAGGATTTACCTACAATAAGTTACACTTACATAAAACCTAGTGAATTAGATTATTATGAAGTCTGACTTTTAGTAATGTCACAATCACGACTTGTCAAAATAAATCACACCTGATTCCATTAAAGTGATGTAAGATCCAAAAATAAATTTTCTTAAATTCAAAATGAAAAGATTATAACCTATCTACAGTGATTCAAAGCATTTGCTCATCATAAAATATTATATTTCTGTGAATTTAAGTATTGTGGTTTGCATTTTTTCAGATTTGAGTACATTATTATCAGTTGAACAATTCAGAATAATGTTTCATTGTTGTATTTTTATTAACCTGTTTCTGTCAACAGTGTACAGATCTGTACACCTTTCATGAACAGTGTACAGATCTGTGCACTGTTCTTTTTTGTCACCATTTCACCATGTTATGGCCCACTAGGGACATTACTGATAGGCTAAATTGACTCAGGACAAAATTTTTGCTCTAGGAATCCCCACAAAGGAACCTCTAAGACAATATTACTGTCACTATTACCACCATGCTACTATTATTACCACTTCCACTTCCCATGATAACACTGTGTCATGATCAATCCAGGTTTCAATGTGGATGCTTGGCTGGCAGGAGGCTGGGGACAAAAAATGTGAATCCAAGAATATCTTGATTGAATTGCAAGAATAACAAAAATCTAACGTATGGTATTGCCATCAGTGGCAATACTACAAATCAACTTTTTCTGGATTTAAGCAATGACACACGACTAGAACAAATAATAAAGTAAAAAATATACTACCACTTTCCATGATCTTGCCAAAAGTTTCTGCATTTTGGCAATGTGATGGCTCTAATAAATTTTCTGACAAAAACAGGTTCATTTATATTTTAGTGTTTTTACAATCCATGTATCTCTTAATAAAATTCAAGGTAGAATGAAAAATAATGCATTTTTTAATCAATATCAACTATTCTTTGTAATAATAGGATCATTTGATCTGACTTTATGTCTCTTGTTGTAAAAGATCATAACTTTTACTTAAATTCAGATGATACTTTAAATGTTTGTTTTTTTACTAAGACCTAAAGTATTGTGTTGCTACCCTTTGAAGGTATGAATTGATAATCAAATGTTTTGGTACCATGAGAGATGATCTTCTTTTTTATTGTTTTCTGATTTTTGAAGGAAAAAGAACAGCAAAATTTTTTACTGTCATGGAAGTTGATCTTCACCTTTTTAACAAATAGTAATTTTACAATGCCTTTTGTTTGCAGGAGTAATATTAAGTTATACAATAAAACTATATCAATTTTATATTGAATAATTGGAAATACTAGTAAATATAAATCTGTCTAAGACAATCAAAGTCTTTCTTTTTGAAAGGAAGAAGTTTCAAATAATTTTAACTTTTAAAATGTTCAGAAGATTATAATAGTTGGTTTCAGTTTCAACAATGATAATGACAATGAGTGTCTTTGTTTCTTTGTATTTTTAAAGCAAGTCTTGTGGCTGAGCATATAGAAAGACAATTTAAAAGCCAAACATTGCAAAAAGCTATGTCAAATGATAATATATACTAAAAAAATAATAAAAAAATGCTTCAAAAGTTTAGGTTTTGAAAGACCCTTCTCTAAGTTTTGAAAATGGTTTTAGAAGTAAGAGTGTAAAATTCTTGGATCATTTGAAACATATCTAAGATGCTCAAAAAATTGAAGCAGATTTTGAGGGTCATAAATACAGTTTAGAAATAAAAAAGGATTGTTTGATTTGAATTAAGACCATTGAGATAAATCAATGCAATACAACTAGCTCTTCTTAGTTTACATGCTTGACAGCATTTAGTAAAGGTCTTATTAAGACTAGTTACTTCTAAGTGTTCTATTGTATTGTAACCATTGTTAGATGTGGATCAAAGTAAGGAACATCAACTCATGTGTTATAATAATCTTATTTTTTTCTTTGAAAAAGAAAAATATTGAATTTCTATTTACTAAATCCCCATTGTTTCATTCTCAATCATTTTTTTTATTGAAGAGTAGTATTGTTATTGTTGTAATGATCAAGGATTTGCTTACAATATGTTAAATATACCTCTCACCTGATGAATTGAATTTTATAAAGTCAAACTTTAATAATGACAAAATCACAACTTCATAATTTAAATCACACCTGATTTCATGAAAGTGATGAAAGATCTAAAATAATTTTGTCACAATTCAAAATTGAGAAATAGTTACAGTGATACAAAGAAATTCGCTCAAAATCTAATATTATGTTCCCATGAATCAAAAAAATGTGGTGAATATTATTTGAGATTTAGGTACATTTTTATCAGTTGAAAAATTGGGAATTGTGTTTCAGTATTTTAGGTTGCTACAATTTGTTTGTCTCTCAATAAAAGTGAAGTTAGAATGAAGAACACAAGGATGTTGAACACATTTGTTAATCAATATTAACTATTTTTGGTAACATAGTAATAAATCTATGGAAGTACCAGTAGATAGGAAATAAATCATATTTGATTACAATTAAATTTATATTTGTAAGTGTTTATGATCATATTGGTATACATATGTACATAATTATATACCAGATATGACACCATACAAAATTGAGGAACATTACTGTTATTTCTTATCTAAATTCTGTAAGATATGATAAATCAGAACAAAAATTAGAATGGAGAAAATCAAAGAATAATTAAGAAGAACAGATTAGCGAGGAGGAGAATGAAGAAAAATAGAAGAAAAGTAAAAGAAAATGGAGGAACATGGAGAAACACAGAAGAACATGGGAGAATACAGAAGAATGTGGAGGAATATTGATGAAAATTGAGAAAAATCAAAATGTAGGAAGATCATTCTCCATTTCAGCCAAAATGTTAATTTTTTAAATTCAAATAATATTATAATTGCCAAAAACTCAGTCTAAGAAATTTCAATTTTATTTGAACATTTCACTTTTGGGCGGCAAAAATATCCATACTTGGAACTTGACAACATCACATATAATTGTGAAATTGCTAAATTTTAATGATTCTCAGTTTGTCCCAGATCTTTTAAGAAGTTATGTTCCAGGTCAAACATTTATTGAATTTTTGATGATCATACTGTTAAATAATTTTTCTCCAGATCATTTGGTTCTGTTTTGACAAAGATGAAATGCATCATAAAAATATTAGGCTTTTCAAAACAGTCTTGATTAAAATTTAAGTGAAGTTTATGCTAGTATGGCACAGAAAATGTTCATGTTGTGCAAAGATGTCATTTTTTTGTTTTATTTATTGTCTAAAATATTTTCAGACTAAAATTAAAAATAAATTGTAATATATTGATTGGCCATCATTTAACTTTTTTCCTTTTTAATCAATGATAGGAATTTGTACTTTCTTCTTTTCTTCATAATAAAAATTCAAATAAAAATTCCTAACATAGAATGTTGAGCTTTGATTAGTAGGACATCATTAAAGTAGATTAATTCCTACAATAGACAATTTGGACATAATCTCTAGAAGAACAAAATTTGTGGTTGGCCTCAATAATTTGGATGTTATTTGAATATTTCATTTCACACCTAACTATTGATATTTTGCAGAATGATATTTAAATATTGTCCACTCTGTGACAAACTAATTGTAAAATGATGAAATCACTTTTTTGTGGTATTATTTATGTGGGCTTGCATTAGTGACTAATTTGAACCCTTTCTGATGGAGTATGAGGAGAAAGCATTTTTTAGCCATTCTTGGGAGGTTTTGTGTAAGTGTAAGATTAGTTAACATTGCTTTTCCCTCCAAGATGCCATGTACATGGTGTAATAAAGGCTCATATGTACTGGTGGTCAAGATTGGTAACAGATTGGCGACAGAATTAAAAAAACTTAGACCTAATATTTTCAGTTTTCTGTTTCAATTTCCTGTTGGCGATTGACAATGGACAAGACGCTCGGTTTGACACAGTTTGACTTGATTTTTTGACCAAATTTTTTTCCATGCTTTATGTAAAATAAAATAAGAGTACCAGTATTTAACTTTTTAGACACATTAATTAGGCCACTTCTTTAATACTTATTCCTATTTATTTTCTTCGAGTGATTATTTTCTCTATTTTTCGTCGATGGTATCTCAAGAAAGTACTGGTAGTAAATTGTAAATTTACCTGTACAAAAATCGTACCACTTCTTAATAATATTATTTTGTAGCAAATCACGTGTCAAATTTTTTTTGCTGCACGTTCGCGAGACGTACATACCGTACTTTACTTCAAAAAAGAGTACATTTATGCTACAATACATGAATGACTATTTTTCAATGATAGGGTCCGGTTCTTTTCCGCCCACAGCACTAAAACTCACACCTAATACCTCGCAAATTACTAGCAAATTACTAGAAAAATATAGAAGTGGCCTTCTCGAAGGTATCTAAATAGAAAATGGTCTCCAAATAATTAAATACTGGTACCTCTAGGTAGTATGCGGTACAAATAATAATGTACCATACCTAAGGTATGGTACCTTGGACTTATTGAAATTATCTGGATATGGTCAAGCATATCCGTTTTATTTGAACGGCGAAAAACATGTACCAAC
>JALLOT010000676.1:0-18977 GCA_036939595.1 Thalassiosira livingstoniorum
ACAGTAATTAGTTTAATAAATTGATGCTCCTTCATCTTATGAATCACTTCAAAAAATACGGAATATTCCGGTTTCTGCTTACTGCTCTAGGGATTTTTTTCATTAAAAAATGAGTAGTTTAAAGATCATAAAACGGAATATTATTCCCATATGTATTATTTATTATTGAAACAAATTGATATATAAATGGTTAAATGGAAAAATAATAGTTAACATGATAATCTTAAAAAACTGTTATTACAAAATTTATGGTTGATGACATAAGCTATTATTTGTGTTTAATTAAAATAAAATATTGATATTATCTCCTTTTAAAAGTGTGTTATTGGTTTTAAAAATTTGTAATTAACGCTTTATTAAATTATTTAATACAGAATATAGTATATCGATTTTCAATAATATATAGGTGAAACAACAAAAAAAACTTTCGGAAAAGAGGCATTTACTTTTACGAAAGTTTAAAGGCAATTATTGGTTATTAAAAGCGATTCCGGAAATTCCGATTTCGGTTTTCTCCCATTTTGCAATGTATACAAAAGGGAACACTAGCAAATTGTACTGACGGCTTGTATATGCCTAGGGTTGATCCTACAGTCTGTTCAGGTGCTGTTTTTATGGAATGTACTGATAGTGGAAACAAATGCTCTGCTGCAGCTGTTGAAAGGTGTCAGGGGGGCGGATAATTTTTGAGGAGAAGTTCTTGGTGCTCTATTAGCCTCCCTCCTAGTTCATTCAGCCACTGTCACTTCAAACATCTCTAATTGCTCAATACATTTTGGTGGTGACAATAGAGCTACTATCTCTCATGGCAATAGCCCTAAGAGACCCATAAAGGAAAAGCAATCACAAGCTGACATTCTTTGTTCTTTCAAGCATGCTCTGCAAAAAATCCCTTGCACCAAAACCTTCTATTATGTCCGTAGTCATCTTGATGAGGTGCTCCGGTGATCACAGCTCACAGAGGACCAGAAAAGGAACTGTTTCTGCAATGCGCTTACTAAAGAAGCTATCATTCTTGCCATCCAGAATGAATCCTTCATATCCAACTCCTTTCCCTTTGAAGATCCCAACATCTCAGTGGGTTCTGCTAAAGTCACGGGAGCAGTTAAGAATACTGTTTATTCCAAAGGGGGAAAAGTGGCCAGACAGGTACTGCATGATAAATCTATAGTTCCGTCTCACCTCTTTCACACAGTGGACTGGGACAGACGACAGAGCCTTACCTCCTCTCATGGTGACTCATTCACTGCCTGGTTAACAAAACACATCAATCACAGTTGTGGGACCAATTGTCACTTATCTCGATTCAATGATTCCATCACAAATGTATGTCCAAGTTGTGGGTTACTTGACAAATCAAATAACCATGTCTTGTTATGTCAGGATCCACTTTGCTTAAAAATGTTTGATAAGTCCCTCTTGGACCTCACAAAGTGGATGAAAGTTACTAAATATCCCCCCACCCTCATCTCTCTTCTGTCCTCATACATCCAAGGGTGTGGCAAGAAAATAATGAGATCTCTACTTCCAGTTGGCTCTTCTTACAGAGCACTGGCAGCAGCTCAAGATGCCTTAGGCTGGGTTTCCCTCATGGAGGGTTGGATTACCACACTTTTTCTTCAGGCTCACCATGACCTTCACAATGTTAAGAATAGACGTGGTAGCCCCCAACACTGGACTAACAAGCTTATCTCCAAAATTGTTGTCATCACTCATGCCCAATGGTGCTTTCATAATGAAGTGGTTCACCAGCCCATTGAAGGACTACAAACAAAGGAAGAACAATCTGCCATTTTTGATTGAATGCCAGAACTGATTCAAACTGATCCCATGGACCTTTTGGAGAATCATCGAGAACTGCTGGAGATTGATTTCGAAGAACTTGGGAAAGCTCCTGCAGTAGACTGCCAATACTGGATTGCTGAGATGGAGGCAGCACAGGAGGCAGCGCTTCATGCAAGACAACAGGCCCTCCACGAACATCACACTGTTAGACCCAACTCAGGGGATCCCTCCTCCTTGTCTCAGTCACAACACTCTTATCCTCCTTGCAGGTCTCCCCGGCTCTCTCTTATTGTCTCTCCACCCTAACTGCACATTAGTATTATTGCTCTTGTCCTTAATTCAGAATGGGGTCTTAAGTACAAACAAACAGTTTGTTACAAACAGCATCAAAGATGTTGGTCTGGCTTGGATCAATTCCCTGCTCTTCTAGCGCGGATGTTCTGACAAGAATTTTTTTTCAATTTTATGGCCCCGTTGCTGCTGCTATATGACTCACTGTGTAAAAGAAAGACAAAAGCTATGCTCTGCCTTAATTCTTGTAGTTAGGTAATTTTTTAAGAATGAATTATGAATTACAGACTATGATTCAGGGATGACCAATGACAGAATCAAATATGAGGATGGGACAGAGCTCTTGTTGGACTTGGAGATGATTAATCATACAATAACACAAGGCAGTGCAGTGATTCCCCAAACAGTTGAGCAGTTTGCAGCAGATGCATCACTCCTTTCACCTCAATATTTGGATACAATCAAAGCTTCGCATCACATGACACCACTGAAGGAAGAATTAATAAGCTACCATAGGAAGCTTCATTATCTACCCTTTCCTCATTTAATTGTTTTGGAGGAAGCAAATGAGATTCATTGTTGCCTGGCTACTCTTTGTGATAATCTTCCTATTTGCATTGATTGCGTTTTTGGTCATGCTCATGGGAAGCATTGGCATAAAAAATTAAAGACAAAGAAGCATATTTGTCAGGACAATGAGAATTTTCCAGGGGCTAATACCTCCATGGATCAGATGGCATTGGCACAGACTCACCTCATCCTACAGTTGAGTGGATTTTTGACTCACCTCTGTATCTGGGGGGTCACCATTTTTGTGGATCTTCATTCTGATCACATATTTCTTTACCTCATGAAAGATCTGACCCTGAAAGAGACTTTAATGACCAAAACTTCTTACAAAACAATATGCTTTTTCTGCTGGTGTGTCAATTTGTGTGTAGCAAGCTGATAATGGTTGATTGGCCAACAAGGGATTCTTGAATGATGTCCATTCTTCAGGACAGTCCATTACCTTTTGTGCAGTTGGTGCCCATCATCAGAATGGGATTGCAGAGGCTAAGATCAAGGAAATTACTCTGGGAAGGAACAAACATCTTCTTCATGCTCAGCAGTTATGGGAGGAGATGATACCCACCATGCTCAGGCCCTTTGCAGTGACAACTTATGCAGATTGTGTCAACAATCCCATTCTTTGTGCGGATGGCAGGACTCAACATGGGGCATTCTTTAATGTTGATCACCAACCAATTGATCATTGCCTGTTTCATACTTTTGGGAGTCCCTGTTTTGTACTGGATAGTTGTCTCCAATTGGTCTCAATTAAAATTCTGAAATGGGAGCTTTGTTCCTGGTTAGGCATCTATGTTGGACGGTTACCAGCTCATTCTACAGCAGTTGGGCTTATTCTTAACCCCAGGAGGACAGGGAGAGTCTCTCTGAAATTTCATGTCATTTATGATGACAATTTTACCACTGTGCCATACCTTAGGCAGTCTCAGGTCCCACCTTTTTGGGCTGACTTGATCCAGAAATCAGCAGAGCTCAATGATGCGCTCTTGTCTGCTACTGTTTCTGATGTAGCACCTTTTTGGAACTTCCCAATGAGAACCTTGTTGATGAGGGAGATTTTTCCACTGAGGCAGACAAGGCCACTCCCTTGACAGGCAGTGTAGGCAATACAATGGAGGCATTAGTGGGTGCTTTAAAGACCACTCCACTACTTGCTTGTGAGAGAGTTGTTGGTGCTTCAGACTGATCCAATCTTCCTGTGGGTTTACAGTCAACTGACCCTATTGTCTCAGAGCTTCATCAAACAAAAATGGTTGATCTTGAGCAAGTGGTCTTTGGCGTTCCTCTTGTATTGCCAAGCTCAATTGATCTAGTAATGATTCTTTTTCTTGGGGCATCTTCTGCCTCCCCGTGATAGGCCCATTACTTGGTCTTCTTTTTCATCTTTTTTGGTTCAATCAATCATCTTTCAAATTTTAAGGAAGGCTTTTCTCCCTCATTGTTTTGTCCAGTTGATGACAACAACAACCCTATTGGATTTTTATGAACTAATCTGAGTGATAACTTTCATCAAGTCCTTTACAATGATACTATCAATGTCTTCCATACCTTGACAGAATCCACTTCCAACAACAAGGTCTTTACATACAAACATGTCATGAACAATTGGATGTCAGTGACTTCATTCAAACCATGGAGAAGGAGATTGGCAACCATCAGCAACATAGACATTGGATTCTAGTTCCTTGATCAACAATGCCATTGGGCACCATAACTATCTTCTCCATCTGGTCATTCAAGCACAAACGGTATCCAGATGGCCAGCTCATGAAACACAAAGCTCAACTTTGCGTCCATGGTGGAATGCAGACATGGGACCAAAATTACTGGGAGACTTTTGCACTAGTTGTAAATTGGACCAGTGTTTGCCTCCTTCTCATTATTGCTAAAGTCCATAGCCTCAATTCAAAAAGTATAGACTTTGTGCTGGCCTTCCTGCAAGCAGAACTTGAAGTACGGGTCTACATGGAGTTACCAGTGGGGTTCTGTCCAACAGGGGATGAAATACACCATTCAAACTATATACTTCTGCTAAAATCTTCCATTTATGGCTTAAAAAAGCATCTTATAAATGGTTTGGGAAGCTAAAGAAGGGTCTGGAAGAAGCATGAGGTTTTGTTGCAAGCAGGATAGATCTGTGAGTGTTCTATAGGCATGACTGCATCATCTTGACATGTGTTGATGATTGCATTCTCTTTGACAAGGAGAGTGAAACTATTGACAATGTCATTCAATCTTTGCATGATGGCTCAGAAAATTTTAAATTAACTGACAGGGGAAGCATTGACAAATATTTGGGGGTTGAAATCAAGCAGCTGGATGACTGCAGATACAAACTCATGCAACCCTTCTTCCTGATTGATAGAATCATTGCATTCCTCAGACTGAAAGAAGGTAAGACCAAACCAAAACAGATGCCAGTTGGTAAACCTCTTTTGAACAAGGACCTTAATGGATGCAAAAGAAAATACAACTGGAATCATAGAGGCGCCATGGGAATGCTTACAAACCTCACAGAAAGTATCAGACCAGAGATTGCAATGGCAGTGTCCATCAATGCACTTGATTCTCCATCAACCTAATGTTGAGTCATGAGAAGGGGATAATGCAAATTGGGAAGTATCTTTAAGGGAACAAGGACAGAGGAATTGTCTGTAAACCAGACAGCACCAAAGGATTGGTTGTCTACATTGATGCAGACTTTGGAGGTGGATGGGATCCAATAAATGCCAATGACACCAGTACTATTTATTCAAGGTCAGAGTATCTAATTCTCTATGCCAATGTCCCTCTTCTATAGGCCAGGAAACTTCAGATAGAGATTGCCCTATCAATGTCAGAGGCAGAAATACATCACATGGTCAATGGATCTTAGGGAAAATATTCCACTAATAAATCTGATGAGTGAAATCAACTGTGTGTTGGAACTTTACATCCCTCAACCCAAATTTATGTGTCAAGTGCATGAAGATAATCAATTGTGCATTGCAATTGCACAGTCACCAAAATTCACTCCACAAACAAAGCACATTGCAATAAAATACCCTCACTTTAGGAAATATTTGAGAATCCAATCAAATCCAGATGGTTATATATGTATTAGCTATGTGGACACAAAGCAACAATTTGCTGATTTATTCACCAAACCATTCTAGGAGACAGAGTTCCTTAAATTCAGACAAATGATTCTTGCTTGGTGAAACTAAAACATGTCCATGAGGGAGTGTGAGAATTTTTGGAAAGTAGCAAGTGGTAATATTTAGTTTACCTTTAGCAATAGTTCCATTGGTTGCCAAAAGTGCAAATGGTCAAAACCTTGAAGCTGTTTTGTATTTCAAACTATTGTAACCTTATTTTTATCTAATGCATGTGAAAGCAAATTAAGCGTACAATAATGATTTAATCTTGAAAATTCATAAATTTGTCTTAAAAAATTACCTAGTGTAAACTAAAGCAGAGCATAACTTTTGTCTTTCTTTTGCATGAGGGTACAGCAACAGTACAGGGTCATAATTCATCTACTAAACTGTAAGTAGGAAGTTAATCCAGGGGGCGGATTAAAAATCTTTTAGCGGATTAAAAATCTTTTACCTACTTGCCACGTAGCTTGCACCAACACCACATATTACCAGCAGTAAGATCAACTGGAGAGACAGGGAGATGTGAATCATCAAGAGAAGGAGGAAATGGACCAGAGGCTTGGGAAGGAGAGGGAAGAACAGTGGGAGGAGGGCATACAGGGGATGCCCTAGGAAGATGGACCCATCAAGGACAACGGCCCCTTAGGAGACAAGCTTGCAAATGCAAGCGGTGAGTATGGATGCCCACCAATTTTGCTGATTCTATTTCTTCAATCCAATAGGCTTGGTGGGATGCAGGACCTTCCCCAAGTTAATCAAAGTTGATTTTTAGGAGGTTATGATGGTCCTCCAGAAGATCCATAGGATCAGTATTCATCAGAGTCTTCATTTTATTGAACATTTTTGAGTGTTTGTCACTTGTAAAGCCATCAATTTTGTGATGGACTACCTGGTTATGAAAAGGCCATTGAGTGTGAACAATGTTAACAACCTTTGCAACCAGAGTATTGGACCAGCAATGTGCGCTAGTGCAGTACTTGCAAGCAGTCATCTCTCAGAGATGATAGTTGTAAAAAGAACAGAAATTTGGCCCTCCATAAACAAGTCCCAACCAAGATGGTCTTGTGACCTGGCAATTGCATAAAATGGACTGAAGAGAGGCAGACATTGGAAGAGAGACTTCTGACCTTGAAGTGCAATGTATTGAACCAGCCCCTTGACAAGATACTTGTGAGTCTTGGTCTTGAGTAGCCACAGATGGAGCTCCTCCACTGATTTTGAGAGCATTTGCACACAGAGAGGGTCTTTACACATCAAAATGTGACGTACCGACTCATCAGGAAGTCCACAGCTTGGACAGTTGTTAGATTTTGTTTTATCAATCCAACTGAGCTGTCTGTTGGTGCCACAAAAGTTGGTGACATGTTTAACCATCCAGGCTTGAAAAGTCGGGCCACAGGTCCTCGACAGAGCATCAAGAGTATCCCAATTGACCTCATGGAAGTGATCCTTGTGAACAATATTTTTAGAGTGGAATATTGTTTGAGCGGCCTTGCTGCCCCATGAATGGTATATAAGTTTCTTTGGAGCTGAGGTACATTTGATGTTGTTGACTTTGACTGATAGGTTTTCACCAGAAAAGGAGCTTGTAATGAAGTCTTTCTGAGCCAGTGCCTGAAGAAGTGCATCTTTGGCGTTGGCATCACAATAGCAATTCCATTGTTGGTCCCTTGTCAATTGGTCCCACTGGAGCACATCATCCAGATGCCCTTTAACATGGAAGAAGTTCATCAAAATAGGAAGAGAGCATGTGGTGGTTTTAAGAGACCTGATCACGTCTGCTTGAGATTGTTGCGGAGGAAGAGAGCAAGAGGGCTGATTCCCATGTCCAATGATAGCACAATTATCACATCCTATGTCCAAAGTACTGAAAACCAAAGGAGGAGAGGAAATGACAATAGCCTTAACTATCAGCGCAATCATCATATTGCCAAGCCCTTCTCCCCAATAGTTGTTGGCAGAGGTCAAGCACTCTACCACAGTGCCCTTGAGGGTCCTCCTAGTGCAAGTACAAGACAGATGGAAGGAGGCACTGCAAACATCTGGATATACCTCTTTCATATAAGAATCATCACATGCAGCATGGAGAGTGCCCGCAGCAAGACTGTAGGCTAATCAATCACCAGATCCTTCATACTCCAAATGTTTAAAAAGAGAGCCATTACTCAGAGAGTCCAGGGCTTCCAAAAATGTAGGGAGAACATAGACTTTTATGGAATATGCCTCACATGAAGAGTGAAGAGAAACTGAAGACCCAGACAGTTCAACCACACTAGCATAGATGAGGCATGGACACATGTCAGCACAAGATTCCTGAAAATCAAAGATATCTTGGCAACAATGGGGATGAGAAGCATCAGAGCACTCAAAGACATCATAGGAGCTGGGAGTGGTTTGGCAATATAAAAAGTGACCACATGATGAAACAAACCACAGGTGAACAAGGTGATGAGAAGTGAGAAAAGGGCCCAATGGTTTAGGAAGAGAACTCGTGGTAGTGAAGAGAGAATTGATTGCTTTTTTTCATTCCAACCAATCACCTCCAGTTGGTTTCTCACAAGAAAACTTCCAGGAGTTGATATTTTGCTCGTGAGAAAACACCTCTTGATCCAGGGAGAGCCCATCTACCAGAGTAATATCCACAAGAGAGAAAACCCATTTGAACTTCTGAACTGTATTAATAGAAATGAGTTGTTTGTCAGAGAAGTGGCCCATCTCTATGATGCTGGACATAGTGGGAGCATCGCCAACCCTAGTTGGTGGAATGAGACAATCATCTGAAAAGGTGACCTTGACCTTGAAAAGAGTGGCAAGCTGCCACAGGCTGCTAAAACATGTGTTGGTGAGAAGGTAGTGGAACTTATCATGGGAGAGTGACAGAAGGTGACTACCCAGGCCTGATTCAAGTTGCATTGTCTCATAGTCAATCCAAAGGGTCTTTCCCAACAGGTTAGGCATTGACCAAGAATGTCAGAAAAGAAAATCAAGTTTGAGAGAGAGAGCTTCAATATTAAAGTTGGGAAGACCAAATCCCTGAATTTCTTAGGAAGTGTACAAAATTCCTTTGTGATACAATGTTTAACTCCCAACAGAGGCAAGAGCTTGAAGTAGACGGATTGATACTCCTTTTCTAGAACTTTGGGATCCCGTGAAATAACCCCTAAACCAAACTTCATGGAAGGAAGAAGCTGAGCAGTGAACAAGAGCCACACATGTTGTTGTACCATGTCCTTTGTTTACAATATGTTCTTCCATGTGTTTAGAAAAGTCTCCTGCAGGGCAGAAGTAAACTCCGAGACCTTTGGAAGAGTTGTAGATGCATTTCAAAGGAATAGCCGCCAAAGAACCATCAGGTTGAGGTACAGTGAAGGAAACCTCAGACATCTCTGACTTCTTCAGTAAGACTGCAGTACCCCGAACAAATTGCCAAGCCATGATATATGTGTGGCACTTCTTCGGCTTAAGGGTACCCCCTGTAGCCTGCACCAGACAACCCCAGTCATTGATAGCAGACTGAATTTCCTGTGCAAACTCAACCAATTCCATCTCATCATTGGATGAAAAATGCAACAAATCCAAGTCATCAACAAACATGACAGCAGCAATCATGTAAAGAGCAAAACACAACCAAGGAGCCAAAAGAGTAATATCATGACCTTTTTGATGGTAATCATTAATGATCAGGGCACTGAGTGCATTGAAGGCAGGAGGAGCAAAACAACTTCCCTGACCGTCTCCCATGATGGGGTCATCTTTTGTGCCACCATACGACTTAGTGGAGAAGCCATAGGCTGTGCTGAGGTAGAAAGTCATTGCCTGCATTACCAAAAGCCACATAACTACTGCACACTTAGGAACACCCAGAGCCTGACAGGCTAGACTCTGAAAGGGATGTGCCACCCAATGATAGCATTGACCTAGGTTGTTGCTGGAGCCAGCCACAATAGTATGATTGGTGTGGTTCACATCAGAAATCATAGTCTTGACTAATGAGCCATCCTCACAGCAAGTCCCTTTCTTTGCAAATTGCCCCTTGGGGATAAGGTTATGTTAAAGAGCAGAGCCCATCATCCACTGAGCAAAAACTAGCTTGGTCCAAAAGTTAGCATCTGCCTCAAAAAGTTGAATCCCATGCATATCCTCCATCATCACCGCACTGAAAATTTTTTCCAAAAGGACAATGACACAGTTGCCCCACTGTTCCAAAGGAACACCTGTTCTTGCGCAAATAGATAGCTTCCAAGAATGCAAGGAGAAAATGTGGTTGTCATGGGAAGCTGCTTTGTAATGACTAAAATGAAGCAAAGAATGACTGGATTGAGTTCGTTTGTCACATGTTTTCCACCAATGCTGAAAGTCTCCATTAGAGACAAGAATAGCAGTTTGTTCAGGTGGCAGCCTGGCATAAAGGCAAGCTGCCTCCTTGCAGAGGTCAATGGTGTCCAGATCTGTATCCTCAGGGAAAATGTATTCCCCACAAAGAATAGCAATAGTAGCTGCAGTATCACCACAATAGCCGATGTCAGAAAAGATTTGTTGCCCCAAAAATGGTAATGTTTATCAAGCTTGCTCATGGCATGGTCCTCAAGACCATCTTTATCCATGGCAGTTTGGATAGAGCCGTCTGGATCAATAAAGTTCATGGCTCCAACAGAGCCACCCTGCTGTGGATTGGTAGTTCTGTTTGTCACTCTCCAATCTTTCTGCTGGTTCTCCCAACGGAGCATGGTGATGATCTCATTCTCTGCTTTCTTGTCTTTTCTCTTGCAAACTACATTGATACGAGACTGAAGATGAGATCTACGAAGTTTAGGAGCCTTGGATTGAAGTTCCATGATCTGAACTTTGCACTCAACTAGATGTTGTTCACAATCCTCAGCAGAGATAAGAGACAGGTCACAATCTCATGAATTTTACAGGACCTACGGAAGTTTCTAGGGTCCTTCATCTTTCCCTTGTGGTACTTCCTCATTGTTTTATAGAGTCATTGTCAACAAATCCACTCAGAAAACTCAGGGCTGTATTCCAGTACATTATTGAACCAAACATTGAGCTTGTCCTCAGAACAAATCATACAATCTTTCAGTTGGGAATACCACCGTTATGGGAGGAGATGATACCCACCATGCTCTGGCTCTTTGCAGTGACAACTTATGCAGATTGTGTCAACAATCCCATTCTTTGTGCAGATGGAAGGACTCAACATGAGGCATTCTTTGATGTTGACCACCAACCAATTGATCATTGCCTGATTCATACTTTTGGGAGTCCCTGTTTTGTACTGGATAGTTGTCTCCAATTGGTCTCAATTAAAATTCTGAAATGGGAGCTTTGTTCCTGGTTAGGCATCTATGTTGGACGGTTACCAGCTCATTCTACAGCAGTTGGGCTTATTCTTAACCCCAGGAGGACAGGGAGAGTCTCTCTGAAATTTCATGTCATTTATGATGACAATTTTACCACTGTGCCATACCTTAGGCAGTCTCAGGTCCCACCTTTTTGGGCTGACTTGATCCAGAAATCAGCAGAGCTCAATGATGCGCTCTTGTCTGCTACTGTTTCTGATGTAGCACCTTTTTGGAACTTCCCAATGAGAACCTTGTTGATGAGGGAGATTTTTCCACTGAGGCAGACAAGGCCACTCCCTTGACAGGCAGTGTAGGCAATACAATGGAGGCATTAGTGGGTGCTTTAAAGACCACTCCACTACTTGCTTGTGAGAGAGTTGTTGGTGCTTCAGACTGATCCAATCTTCCTGTGGGTTTACAGTCAACTGACCCTATTGTCTCAGAGCTTCATCAAACAAAAATGGTTGATCTTGAGCAAGTGGTCTTTGGCGTTCCTCTTGTATTGCCAAGCTCAATTGATCTAGTAATGATTCTTTTTCTTGGGGCATCTTCTGCCTCCCCGTGATAGGCCCATTACTTGGTCTTCTTTTTCATCTTTTTTGGTTCAATCAATCATCTTTCAAATTTTAAGGAAGGCTTTTCTCCCTCATTGTTTTGTCCAGTTGATGACAACAACAACCCTATTGGATTTTTATGAACTAATCTGAGTGATAACTTTCATCAAGTCCTTTACAATGATACTATCAATGTCTTCCATACCTTGACAGAATCCACTTCCAACAACAAGGTCTTTACATACAAACATGTCATGAACAATTGGATGTCAGTGACTTCATTCAAACCATGGAGAAGGAGATTGGCAACCATCAGCAACATAGACATTGGATTCTAGTTCCTTGATCAACAATGCCATTGGGCACCATAACTATCTTCTCCATCTGGTCATTCAAGCACAAACGGTATCCAGATGGCCAGCTCATGAAACACAAAGCTCAACTTTGCGTCCATGGTGGAATGCAGACATGGGACCAAAATTACTGGGAGACTTTTGCACTAGTTGTAAATTGGACCAGTGTTTGCCTCCTTCTCATTATTGCTAAAGTCCATAGCCTCAATTCAAAAAGTATAGACTTTGTGCTGGCCTTCCTGCAAGCAGAACTTGAAGTACGGGTCTACATGGAGTTACCAGTGGGGTTCTGTCCAACAGGGGATGAAATACACCATTCAAACTATATACTTCTGCTAAAATCTTCCATTTATGGCTTAAAAAAGCATCTTATAAATGGTTTGGGAAGCTAAAGAAGGGTCTGGAAGAAGCATGAGGTTTTGTTGCAAGCAGGATAGATCTGTGAGTGTTCTATAGGCATGACTGCATCATCTTGACATGTGTTGATGATTGCATTCTCTTTGACAAGGAGAGTGAAACTATTGACAATGTCATTCAATCTTTGCATGATGGCTCAGAAAATTTTAAATTAACTGACAGGGGAAGCATTGACAAATATTTGGGGGTTGAAATCAAGCAGCTGGATGACTGCAGATACAAACTCATGCAACCCTTCTTCCTGATTGATAGAATCATTGCATTCCTCAGACTGAAAGAAGGTAAGACCAAACCAAAACAGATGCCAGTTGGTAAACCTCTTTTGAACAAGGACCTTAATGGATGCAAAAGAAAATACAACTGGAATCATAGAGGCGCCATGGGAATGCTTACAAACCTCACAGAAAGTATCAGACCAGAGATTGCAATGGCAGTGTCCATCAATGCACTTGATTCTCCATCAACCTAATGTTGAGTCATGAGAAGGGGATAATGCAAATTGGGAAGTATCTTTAAGGGAACAAGGACAGAGGAATTGTCTGTAAACCAGACAGCACCAAAGGATTGGTTGTCTACATTGATGCAGACTTTGGAGGTGGATGGGATCCAATAAATGCCAATGACACCAGTACTATTTATTCAAGGTCAGAGTATCTAATTCTCTATGCCAATGTCCCTCTTCTATAGGCCAGGAAACTTCAGATAGAGATTGCCCTATCAATGTCAGAGGCAGAAATACATCACATGGTCAATGGATCTTAGGGAAAATATTCCACTAATAAATCTGATGAGTGAAATCAACTGTGTGTTGGAACTTTACATCCCTCAACCCAAATTTATGTGTCAAGTGCATGAAGATAATCAATTGTGCATTGCAATTGCACAGTCACCAAAATTCACTCCACAAACAAAGCACATTGCAATAAAATACCCTCACTTTAGGAAATATTTGAGAATCCAATCAAATCCAGATGGTTATATATGTATTAGCTATGTGGACACAAAGCAACAATTTGCTGATTTATTCACCAAACCATTCTAGGAGACAGAGTTCCTTAAATTCAGACAAATGATTCTTGCTTGGTGAAACTAAAACATGTCCATGAGGGAGTGTGAGAATTTTTGGAAAGTAGCAAGTGGTAATATTTAGTTTACCTTTAGCAATAGTTCCATTGGTTGCCAAAAGTGCAAATGGTCAAAACCTTGAAGCTGTTTTGTATTTCAAACTATTGTAACCTTATTTTTATCTAATGCATGTGAAAGCAAATTAAGCGTACAATAATGATTTAATCTTGATATGAAACTTAATCATAAAGGAGAAATATCTATTAAAAAATTTTTTTAGGGCAAACTAACCTTTGTATGTTATGATCTAATTGTATATAGTATTTTGGTGGAAGACTAAATCTATATTTGAAACCACCTTCATTCTGCATGTTTTTTCTGATATTTCATATGTCCTTGTCAATTCAAGGCAAAATGCAATAAGATGTTCAGTAAGTGTCTGGCAACTACTTTACTTGGCTGACTGCCATTCAGAATACCTTTGTCATGTAAAGTGGAAAAGGAATTCTCTATTGAAATTCTTTTGTCATGGCAAAACAGACAACATGATGTTGTGTGTGTCATGTAATTCAAGCACAATGTCATGGTTGGTTTATTCCTTCCTAAGTACTTGTACAATACACTATCTACCTATTGTACTTTGTTAGTATTGTACACACCAATAATAAAAAAAATAGTAAGTAGGAAGTAAATAAGTGATGTAGGCTGTAAAATAGGTATGTAGGTATCCTACTTATAATATTAATATTATGTACAAGTACAATAAAACAGATTAGTACAAGTAGTTAGTATGAAGTAGTATGATTGGTATGTATGTACTTTATTCAAAAAATTGTTGTTGGCAAGCACATGGCAGGAGTTGGACAGGAGGAGAAAATTTTCTGAATACAGCGATCAAAAAAAATATAAAAATAATGAAAAAAAGTTTGAAAAAGTTTGCATTTAACTTAACTATTTTGGAAAAATGTCCTGGGTAAAATTCTGGATGATAAAGTCTGGTACAAATGAACTATCTCTTGCTTGCTGTTCATGGTAGGTATCTACTACCATACCTACCTACTACTTATTGTACTTTCTTATTGCATTTTATGATGTTGTATTGCTTGTGGAGATGGTTCATTCATATGGGTCTGAACCACATTGGATATCATACGGGATCATTTTTCAAAAAGTGTTACAATTTCTCATTAATCGCCAAATTTTTATTTTTTTTAATGTAAAAAAATATCCAAAATCATTAGTATTTCATAGGAAGAAATTATTGTATTTATAAGCTAGAGATTTTGTTGGCTTTCCGGCACCAGAGGCTCTCAACACATTATCCTTAGTGGTAAAAACTCTCGTCAGAGTGCTTGAAGAAATTTTTGTCCTGGATTTGATCTTAACTACAGACACTTTTTCAAATTTTTGAAATTTTGAGCTTCAACCAAAATTTGACAATTTTTTTAGCTGTAACCAAAATGCTGAATTTTTGAACCCTAACCCTACTTGAATTTTTGCTTGAGCAAAAGGAAAAGGGAAGAATCCACCTGAAAAAATAACCCTAACTCTCACTTTTTTGTTTTAAAGGGAGTATAAATTTTGTATTTTGCTTGAGCAAAGCTTCAATTAGGGTTAGGGTTCAAAAAATCATTTTGGTTTTCAGCCAACTACTAATGTTTTTATGATAGGGCAATACTAATTCCAATGTGTAGGGCAGTATGGGATAATGTTGTTCTATTTTTCTAAGACATTCTACAAGCAGTTTATTTGGACACTTCTATTAGGCATCAATTTTTTTAGTACTTCCCTGCTGTTTTTTTCTGTAGAATTGTGTAAAAAACATACAAGGGGAGTGCAATAGGGAGAGCATTAAGGGGAGAGTATTAACAGTTCTGAAATAATTGGTCATAAATAATATACACAATCAGTATGATGTGTCCAGTTTTTCCAATTGAGAATAAGTAGGATTAGAATTCTAGTGACTGTATGGTATTGTATCAAATAATGCAAATGAGAGCCATTTTTATATTTCTCAATAACTTTTTTCATTCTTTTTCATTTGTTGTCTTTTAGCTATGGTAGCACAAATACATAGCAATCTAGAATGAAATAATTATATTACTATGCATCTGTGATTGTCTGTTGATATCCACAGAAAATTATGGTGCAAATTATTAGAAAACCACTACATTGTAAAGATGCCAAAAATATAAAAAGAATTTATAAAAACAATTTTACCAATTCCAACAGTGATAAGAAACTTGATATGGTTTTTTATTTTTTGATTATGCTCATTTTTAGCATAATTTCAGGTTAAGGAAAATGAGGAATATATTATTTTGGCTTGTCAATCAGTCAGGATTGTGTTGAGTCACAAGAATATAGTTATTGGTTTTCTGTATTTGCCATTCATGAAATACAACACTGAAAAACATCAAGTATGTAACATGTTCATGCTAGTTTTTAAAGAAAAGACAATATAATATGATCAAAAAATTGTAAACAAAAGTAGTGCTACCCCAGATTAAATTTATCCCATATACTACTATTGATGATCATTACAGGTATCAAAATGAGCATAAAGAAACACATTGAGATCCATCACCACTTCAAAGGACATCAATATTGTTTTTTCCCCTTGGGCAAAGCTTTACTAAGAGTTTGAATGAAACCAAATTATTCTTTGTATTAATTGATGTCATGAATGTATTTATTTTAGATCTACTCAATTGTGTGACCCATTATTGATGATTTTTCTTTTAAAGTTGTAGAGTCATAATATTTGGATGATTACACAGAGACTGAGATCAATAAATTGCAGATATAGTCATTCTTCTACAAAGAGAACAAAAGAAGTAAGAAACTTTATTTTTGTTACATCATTGTATTGATAAACAGATTATATTTTATATTTCATTATTAAAATGATAAAATAGCTATGATTTAATTATTAAGAATGAAGTATGGTCTGTTTTTAACATTTTTTTACATCATGTATGAATTATTATGTATTTGAAATAACAACAAACAATAAGTTCAACAAATGATTTGCACAAAAGATAGATATGTTATTTAAGTTCATCATTATGAAATATTAGAAAATATTGGTTGATTTCATTCTTTACTTTTTCTAAGATGAGAGTTAAGCAAGGTATATTCATAAAATTTTAAGAATAAAATAAGTTCATAATTTCATCTTGTCTATTATTACAACACTGGGGTGTTTTTTTCATTCTTTCTTTGGCAGTAGGATTCTAATAATCAGCAATGTCTTCAGAATTACTTAGTTGCCATAGCAAATAGAAACATTGCTCAAACTACAATTTCATTGATCAAGTCCATTTGGACATTTATTCACAACTGGAAAAGAAGTATCAAATAATATTACTTTGGATATTTTGAATACATTCATTTGGCATTTATTGCATAGACCAAGAATACAGTAACCTCCAATTAATTTGCTAGAATTATAGTGATGTTTATATTTATGCTTTTAATATAATAATATTTATGTTTATTTAACACAAGACAAAAGTCCATAAAAAAGATTTGCTTGGTACTGTGTGTGTCTTTAAAGAAGTGGATGATAAATTAGAAGCAATCAATGAAATAGGAAAATGATAGTGGTCACTCAATACCATTCTCCTATTTCTTGATCTAAAGAAAGAGAAAGGTATGTTTTTGAGTCATTGATATCATTATGTCTAAATACTGTAATTTTTTTTCAAAAAATTCAGTAAATGCATGACCGCTGGACCGCTAGTGCATGACCAGTGCATAACCATGCACACATTTGAGCACCTTTGCACTCCTTTGCACTCTTGAGGTTGAAAGTGCATTCAACTGATCAAAACAAATGGAATGTGACAAAGGAATTCCCAGAACTAAGAAATGGTTCATTTATTTGACTTCCAAATTGAAAGTGGAAGACAAAATCTCAACAAAACAGTTCTTTTTTAGATCTGCACATTTAAAATCTTGAGACTTCAGACCTAAATTTCTACCTAATTTCTATCTAATTTCTATCTAATTTCTACCTAATTTCTACCTAATTTCTCCCATATCAAATAATACCTAGGTTGGAAAATATGATCCAGAGACTAATTTCTTCTTGAAACATACTTACTTGGAAATCATGTTAAAGTCTAAAACATTCTGTGTTTCAGCAAGTTGTAAATTAAAAAATAAGTTCTTGAGCCACTACTCAAACATATTTTGAATTTGAAAATTGAAAAAATATCATCAACTACACTAACTGCTCTGTCTCAAACCTGAAAATACATTCAAACATGTTTTGAAATCTAAAATTTATTGCTATGATCTCCCAAGAAATTATATGGACTTTAAAAAGCAAGTCTCTAGTAAGTGTGGTAGATACAATACATACAACAATATGCAGTTAGTAAAAGTACAAAAGATGGGTATAGCAACAATACTTCATTTAGTGAAAAATTCATTATCATCTAATAATATTTTTATGGTTGTCTACCTACTATTTGTCATGATTGACTCTAGATAGTACTTAGGATGGACAATGAGAATGATGTACAAATACTGTAAGCAATCTTATTAATAGCACTAACTCCCAAAAATGTTTGCACCCCCGGAATGAATTTTTCAATACCAGTTTTTTACTGGAATACTCACGTGGATAAAAATTTGTAGCCCTTGGAATGAATGTTTTTATACGTAATTTACTATTACCAAATTCGTAGTAATTTTTTCTAAACATTCCTTTCCACCAGGCTTTAAGTAACATTATTTTTTGACCAACCTGTTGTAACTGAGTAATGTACCAAGGCAGTACTTAGTACCTAAGTACAGTGGTACTTCTTCTTCTCTGGCAGCACAATAATGTTCCTAATAACTAATCATAATAATAGACATTAACTGCCAAAAATGGAAAGTTGGAATTTATAGGTATGGTACATAATAATAATAGCACTAAGTAACAAACTGAACATACATTTAAAGCCTCCGGAATGAATTTTATGCTACCTACTATTTTTATATCAATTCCTTTTTTAAGGTTCATTATTTTGAAGTGAAAACTGACCATTAAATCCACAATTAATGGGTCAAGTGTACAATATTGAATATAAATATTGTATGCCCACCAAACACTACCATACAGAACCTCCCCTTTACATGGTAATACTAAGAAGCACCTTGGATTGTACAACAATATCAGCACAATACCAAGTACACTAGAGGTAGAGATTGTTGATTTGTACCAGCCCAACTCATACAAAATTTCATAAAGGACATTTTCAAAACAGTTTCAATGTCTTCAAATTACCATAAACCAATCATTGTTTAAGTTTTTGAACCAAACTTCCATTGCCTTTGTATTTCTTTTTCAAACATGCCAGTTCATTCATTCCAGGGGTGCACCAGGTTGTTCTTCCAAAAAACTGTATGCCTTTGTGTGCCCATATTTATGTGATTAATACTAAGAAACCAATTCTCATG
>JALLOT010000677.1:0-19555 GCA_036939595.1 Thalassiosira livingstoniorum
GCATGCCAATTTACTAGTCTTTTCAACTAGTAAATCTTTTAGCTATTTTTGTGCTTAGGACATACTTAGTAAATAATAATATTACATCATGCTTTAATATTGCAGTACTTACTACAGGTACTAAGTTAGACTAAGTGTGTACTATGTTGTGTTGACAAAGATGAGATCTGACAACATTCTGCAAAACCATAACAAAAGTTGTCATGAAAACAAAAGCCCTAAAAGTGGTAAAATTAAAAATTACTAAAATTGAATGTACTTGTTGTCTACAGTATCTACTTTTTAAATGATAGAGATTAGTGCTGATGTGACCTAGTTATATATTAATCAGCGGCTTCTGCTGGTGATGGCCACAGCCATGCTATGGAAATAGATGGTAATGGCATCAAAACAAATGTATGTACTTATGTAAATTGGCCATTTCTAATATGATGTAATCAGTTAGTAGATAGAAACATATTAAGATGTACTCCTAATAAGTATGAGTATTACCTCCCCCATAGTAGTTCAAGTCAGTTACGCACCCATTCAATTTTATGAAAAATATAAAAAAATTATTATTTATGATAGGTGCAAGGAAACACATGACTTCGTTTTGCAAAAGTTATAATTTTTTCAAAGATAGAAAAATTCTGCAAGTTGAAAAAAGGACAAGCCTTAAATGTTGAAATTTCCACTTCATCTTTTTCTGTAAACTTCTCTTGGCACTACCCAAAAATATCAAACCATGATACCAGCATCCAAAGTAAATTATAAGTATACTGATTAGTTTCTGAAAAGAATCAATATTGGAAAGTATTAAAATGAAAAAGCATGTAAAAATATTACAGGTAATCACTTTCTACTTTTGAAGAACACATAATTCAAAATACTTCTGTTTCCATTCAAATGAAAACATTTTTTTATTTCCCATCAGGATCCCAAGTTCAGTGATTATGACAAACTTATTATGCCATCCAAATGCATTCATCTCTCTTCTGACAATTTTCTAGGAGTTTTTCAAAATTTTGCTTTATTTTCATTGTAGCTCAGCTTGAAGTTGTAATAATTAAACACAACCAATGTTTGCTTAAACACTCTGTCACTGGTATCCTATGCCATGGCACATGAGCTTGTGGACAACCTATCCATGGCTTACACCTCTGTTCTTGTCAGTGGGGATGGCAGTTTGGGCTTTCTAAATTGTTGGCTTGTGTGGATCAACCACTTACCATGATCAACCAGACCATGAATCTGAACCTCAAACTGCAGGTCAGGGCCATGAAAGACATTCTTTGTGACTTGGTGGTCACTGGTCAAATCACGCAATGGCCAGACCATTCAATGGTGGCTGCAAGCCTGGATGATCTCCCTGACAACCTAGTTACAACGCACATGCAGGTCAGACTTCAGCCTTTGATAATGATTCATGCAACCAGTCTACTCCAAAACTTATTCCAAGCAGGCCTCTCTTGAGACATGGATGCCTTCCATAGGTTTTGTGGAGTTGTATTTGAATCATTTTTATGTTTCACACCTACTGAACATTTAGCTTATGGTGGGCTATTTTTGAGACTCCATGGATACCATTTAGTTTGTCTCATCTCAAGGGGAAACCAAACCAAAGGACAATACAATACAAGCAACAGCAATGCATGTGGATGAAGCACCTCACATGTCACATGGTTGAGTCATCAGCACCAGAATTCATTCACACGGAGGAAAAGGCAGTATTGGGAAGGCTATCTGCTGGGTTACCCTAGTCAGCATGTTACATCTGGACTTCTAGAGGTGCTATGAAAAAAAAATCACATCTCATTTTGTTTTTTTGAGTTCATCTCAAAAATGAAGTGAGGCCACTTTTAAATCCAAAATTAAAGAATTTATTCAAGATTTTACTAATAAAATTTGCCATTTTCTCCTCTCAAATTAAAACTTTTTGATGGCAATTTTCTGTAATCATGCAAAAATTACTAGTAAAATTCAAAAAAAATCAGTTGACCTCAGTATTGTTTTCAACAGAGCTCAAAGAGAGGATTAAAATAAGCACCTACAGGTATATATGAAAATGATTACAAGTCCAGATGTAACATATTGCTAAATTTTGACTAGGGTAACCCAGAAGTTAGCCAGAACTGTCACAGATATTAGGGCAATGAGCAATGGTGCAGACCTTGTTCTTGCAAAAGGGGACATGGTAACACCAATGTACTACCCCAGGACTCAATGATCACTGTTTGGGGGGCATTTATGCTGATAACTTCTTTGGACACACCATTCAAAATCTTTGATGTCCTACCTTATTCTCTTGCCTGGAGTGATGTTTGATTCAATGATTAAGGCCTGCCACCCACTTCTACATTCTCTATGGGCCAGTCTGAACCAGAACCACCACCAACCAGTTGGATTTATATGTGGTGATTATAATGACAAATTTGATGTAGGATGGTACACAACAACTCACTGGGGGATGAATGACATAACAAAACTTTATCTTGTCAATGACAATCCTTTGTGTTTGATTTGTATGTTTCTATTTTACTTTATTTGGGTTGGGCTTCATAACCTGACATATTTGACTTCAATTCAAGCTAGATTTGTCTATCTTCTCCATTTGTCCCTTGTTTCCAATTAAATGTTTTTGTTTTGGTACACATTCAATTGTGGGGGGGGCAATAGACTGCATATGTAGATAGATAGTGTATTACACTACTCTAGAGCTTATCATTCCTTCCTTTCTTCTATCTACCTGTTGTAGTTACACCAATGCACGCAGTGGGGAGTGGAGGACGTTATTACATTATCAATGATGGTGAATGCACTTCAAGATGCAGTGAGAGCTATTGGAGGAGATGTTTTGGCCTTCAAAGCTTCAAAAATTGGCACAAATTTAATTGGATTGGGCACTGTCATGGCAATGTTCTTGGGCAAAAGCCCAGTCTTTATCATCATGATGATTGGCAGATGGTCAAATGATACTTTCCTTTGCTATATTTGAAAACAAGTTGAACAGTGTAGTCACAATGTCTCTCAAAGAATGCTGAGGTTCTAATTCCAAAGACACATCCCAGAGAGGGACACAAGAGTCTCTCACCTTGACCCTACTTGACAATGAATCACAGGGACAATGCCGAGACAAGAAGAAATGTTGGTGGTGGCTTGGCTCTGCAAGCTCAGTTTCCTGCTTTCTCCCTCTAACATTGAGTATCAGATGACTGTGGTTTGTTGGTGGAGCATCTGATGCTGATTGGGAATTGGGCACGGCTAAAAGAATCATTTTTAAGAAATGATTATTTCAATGACAACTTCCTTCGTCTACCTTGTTGTGTGTTGATTGTTGCTTTTTGTGCATATCTTATGCACTTTTCTATGGTAGCTAGTGTAGGATGCATGGGATGACCCGGCAGTAGCTGGTTTCAATGTTGTATTGTTGCGTGGAGGCTGTTGAGATTATACACCTACAAGTTCATGGAGGTGTTAACAAAGCTTATTTAAACTAACTGAGCCAACGGCTGTTGAGTGATTAAGAAAACATATCTAGTTTTGATACAAATATATAAATAAGAATACATGCCTACAAGGAGTGTATTCTTACAGCTGTAGGGAGGAAATTTTGAATTTGAAATTCAAATTTCTCGATGCAAATTTCACGGCGGAAGGATTCCACAGACGGGCTCATTTTTCAGACTTGGCAGCTGTTGGCGAGCAAGCAAAGACTTCATCGACTGCAGGCTCATCGGCTCTGCATCTCAATAGCTTTTAGTTCTTTAAAATTCCCCAAACCCACCCTGGAGCATCTGATTGGGAATGGGGCGTGGGGGAGAATCATTTTTAAGAGATGATTCCAATGCCATCTTCCGTTGTCTAACTTATCTTGTGTTGATTGTTGCTTTTTGTGCATATCTTATGCACTTTGCTTTAGTAGCTAGCGTAGGATGTGACGACTCGGCAGTGGCTGGTTTCAATGTTGTATTGTTATTTTACACATGAATAATGATAGCATAATGCAAGTCATGAGTAAACGAATCAAGGCATCAATTTTACGGCATCTAGCAATAGTGAAAGAATTTCTAAGAAGATGATTTCACAAAAGGAGGTGGTCAGTAAGTTGATCAATGCATGTTTTGGTTTGCAATTGTTGGAATCCCTTGATATTTCAGCGGGAGCTGTTTTTTCGTCAAAAGAACTGCATATGTACTTGTTCTGCTGAGGTTCTTTACATTCTCCATACATTTGCTTATTCTGAGGAATTTCGGAGTTACAAGAGATACTTTTGTGTCCTCAGACACAGATATCATGCATATACGATCCAACGATTCATATTCTTTGTAAAACTGCTTGTATGACCTCATGTTCGAATCACCAGTGATACATGATAGTTTGAGATGAACAAGATTCCATCTCCCACTCTTCATCTTCTCTGATACGAATTTATTGAACTCCTCAAGTCGGATCCGTCCTTTCTCTACTAAAGAATACGGAAGAAAGCCATTAAGGTCCCATTTGCAAGACTGCTCTATGAACATCTTCGTAGAGAATGATATTTTCAAGCGAGATATAGTAATCGAAAATAAATCATCTCCATATTGTGATGTGATGTGATAACCATGAGAATTGGAATGAGAACTCGTCCAAGTGGGAGGCGAACTTGAATCACTCGCATTGAAATGGTCAGAAGGAGAAAGAAGTGGCGATGGCCTGTCTGTTTCTTCGGGGGGAGGTAAAAGCATAGCTGCACTAGGTGAAGTTTTGAGAGGAGAATCGAAGACTTTTTCTTCCATTTTGACAGTTGCACTGTGTGCCGTGTAGGGAATAGGTGATTTTTGAGCAAAGAACATTGTTTTTTCCGTCTCGTTCAATGAAGGTTGGTGTTGCAGGGACATATGCAGGGCTTGAGGTGCTGATGCTGTAGATGATACTTTTTCATTCTTAGTCTTTTTTGAAATGGTTGGGGCTTCTGAATCACTTAGTAGGGTACTTGGAACGCCGTCATTACTTTTGAATGAAAATTCTTTAGGGCGATTTGATTCAACCATAACTTTTTTCACAAGCTCGCTCGTGAGAACTGAAGCAGATTTTTGAGCATTGTTACCACCTGAAATCACTACATTTTTTATTGCTTCTTGTTTTACTTGCTTTCTAATTTCCTTCATCTCCTTACTTGCTAGACTTTCGTGCGACATAACAGCAAGGTCAGTTATTTTTATTTTCCCTGACAGCACACGTGAGCACAGCATTGGATTTTTTGCATCAGACAAATCTTAAAAGAGAGAAAACGAACAAAGTACAAATATTGGTGAGACAAAAGAAACAAACATCCAAATGGAAATAGCTTTAAAGGTAAGAATCAGAGAACTCACTGAATCGAAGACTTCGAATTTTGTCTCGGTATTCGTTTGAGTTTCTAAATTTTTCAAAAACAGCATTCTCGAGGTCAAATGCAAGAAGAGAAGTAAAGCCATGGACATCGGCTCGAGATGGATCTATCCCTAGAGTGGTCATTCCTTTCAACAAACTTTTTTGTAAAAATAGTCGACTTTTGTCTCGAACTGTCTGTTCGCCTACAACCAACAAGTCTGGATCAGCATTGATGTGCTGCAACAAACTTTCGTCGCTGAAATCAACAGAAACTTTGTTCATGAGACTATCAAGGATATCATATCTATCATCAACAATATTTTGGGAGTTTTCGTATTTGGCTGCAGCTTTACGGAGATTCTCTTGCTCCATGTCAATTCTTTCCAAATCAATTTGTCTCTTCAACTGATCTGAGTTCCGAATCTTTTCTTGCAAAAGAGTAAGAGCACGAACCATTTCTCCATCGTAAACAATTAATTCTTCTCTCGCTTCAGCAATGAGACCTTTGACCCCATCTTTGAATGCAGTAACCTTTCCAATAGACGAGAGTGTTCCCATACTTTCAAACTCAGAGTAAGATTCAAGATGCTGTGTTGCGCGTTCTTCCCATGCCTGTTCTCTTTCGATATCAGATTTGAGGGATTCGAAGATGAGAGCCGCCCACCTAAGTAACAATCCACCAAGACTGTTTCCGAACCCCCCTTTCATCATGACGACAGCAAATTTTTGAGGGAATAGACGATACGATACTTTGAGTAAACGTAGAGTTTCTTTCACTTCCTCAGAAACATCGAAGAAGATATCTTTGCCATTGTCTAAGATATTTGAAGCATCTGCTGATTTGATAATTAACTGCATGGGGTCGCATGGATCGGAAGAAGATTGATCCATTACGACCGACTCTCGAACAGATTCAATCCATTCAAAAGATTGTTTGATAAGTTTGTAAGTAGCTTTCTCTGGAGTATGGATGGGTAAATTTGAAGCCGTTTCTCTCAACTCATCCAGAGCTCGACTAATCTCACAATATGAATCACTTCCTGTAATGCGGTATAGCACAAAATCTCCACTTTTTCCCACAAGAGACTTTTCGGTGGGAAATCGAGCTTTGTCAACATCAGTGCTATGGTAGTCAACGCGAAATAATTCTCCAACTCGTTTCTTCAAAAGATTTCCAGCATCAGCCATCCCTTGCAACTTTTCCAATTGAGGCATAGCAACCTACGACGAAAAGTAAAAACTATAGGTAAGCAAGATATAGAAGCGACCACCAAACAGCACTCACACACAATTGCAAAAAGATGTGTGTATTGGTTGGTCTCACCTGAGACAAAACAGAACTTTTGACGATTTCATTTAGAGTACATAATTCAATGACAGATGCATTCTGATTACAAGTACCACTGGATACTGGAATAAGTGTAGACACAACAGATTGCCATTCATCTGCACGAGTGTAGAGGTCGACAACATTTCGTCCAACTCGGATGACTTCGTTATCGAAGTAGTCCCCTGTTACTTTCCATTGCTGACCGACTCTCACTGGGATAGTCTGGCGCAATTCTTGAAGCGATTTTAGAGGAATGCATTCGTCTTTAGATGATGGTGGTATGTTTCCACTCGAATGATTGAAGAGCACTGGAAAGGGAAAAGCTTGTACAAGCCAAGATAGCGCTTTTGCCTTCCTCTCAAGCCGACTGATCACATCCGTACTTTGCAAAAGGTGTGCAGTCGGAGTCTGCTGACGAAATGCGACTAGCAAATTTTTCATTTGGATCAAAATCCTACCGAGTTCATCAGTGTGTGAAAAGCATTCTGTTTCCAACAGCGCAGAGCAGCGTGACAGGACATTCAATGCCTTTGTTTGCAAGGTGTTAGCGCCATCAATCACAACACGAAGACAAGATTCTTCTGACTTCACAATTTGCATCAAGATTGCATTTGTTTGGTTGCATGAATCAACCGCAGCCTTGGAACCACCTGGGTAAAAGGATAGCAATATTTTTGCGTCCTGAAGCTTGGCTGGATGCATACTTCGATTGTCGCTTTCGTTTGATCCCTCCCTATCAGGTAAGTTCGAGTTGCTGATATGTTTAAAGTAACAGGAAACCATCAAACCCCAAAAGAGCACACGTACGGAAAACAGCGTGGCATCTCCTTCCAAATCGAGGACGTCCATGATGCTCTCTTTGCTTATCAACTCAGGATTGGCACCACCTTTTAATGACAGAAGAATCTGCAATACTTCTTTCCTCAAATTGGTGATAACCACAGGCAAAACATTATTTTTGATCACTAGACACTCCTGTCCTTCTAGCATCAAATTAACCAAGGAAGATGACCTCAATAAATTCATGAGATCCATCTTTAGATATTCGGTTTGATTTTGATACCTCTGAAGAGAAATAATACCTATGAATTGCTGCACTCCACGCTCTAGCTTTAACCTCCAACTCAATACATCAATCCACTTATCAACAATACTTTGAGAAGGTTCGATAACAATTCCTTTTGGGCGTTGGCTGCTATCACTTGTTAGTTTTCTGCATCGTTCGTCAAAAGACAATGAATGAGTTGCAACAGTTTGCTTCATATTTCTTGACCATTGAATGCAATTTTGACTTATGAGGTTCAAAGCGTTGAACTCTTGATCAAAACAGAATGAACTCTCGTTGTATTTGGCGAGAAGGATAGAAATCCTTTTGAAGTCTACTAGGGGAAGAACATCTTTGGACAAAGCAGAAGATGTCCCTGAGGAAAAACCATGCGCCTGAAGAGATTTCATGATCAAATCATGATCATTTTTCCAACGGGTTCCCACCTCATATTCCCTTCGCACCCAAGGCCCAGTTTGGGGGCACGTAATTTTCTCATCCTCGATGGCAAATGCAAGAACTTCACTTTCGACAGATGTGTCTGGTTTCAAGTATTGGCACAATTCCACACGCGCGCCTGACTTTCCGTTGATAATATCTGCAAGTTTAGAAAAGAGGTCTTTGATGAGTTGAAAAGGAAGTTTTTGTGATGAAGCTTCTGCCATGGATTTCGATGCCTCCTCGTTCCAATTGATTAGCTCACTGCGGATCCGCAGTTTTTCTTCAACCAATGACAGGATTGGTAGCTTCATCAGCTCCTTGAGAGCCAATTCAACTCCATGTTTGCTTTTTATTGACACATCTTGCCCGACATCTGCAATGAGATTTTGGTCAGCACCCATGCTGTTGGTAAGTTTGAAGGCAAAATTTCCAATAATGTGATTGTATGAATAAGCATTGGCTGCCAAGAGTGTAATGCTATCTTTTGTGTTTGCGGCGACATCTAAGCAACCAGATTCAAAACCAAAAGGTGGAGCAGGAAGTTGCGGTAGAGTTGCATAGCGCTCAACGACATTCTGCGAACATACAAAACATGAAGGGTATCAGTTATGCGATAATGAAGTGTAAGCCATCTGATTCAACTACTCACCTGCAGAAAAGACGCCCGCTCGCGACCGTTTTTTGCATGCTTCAAATCCAACACCCACAGTCTGATTTTGATTGCATCTTCAATCACTTTGCGATTGAGTTGTGATTGAGCAGGAGCACGGCACACAGATTGCCTTCCCAATGGATCGAAGTTCCTCATTGGGCGATCTTTTGTTGAGACTTCTTGTTCAGATGATGAGGCTTCTCTTTTGAGACGACGAAGAGCAGCGAGGCAGGGATCATTGTTGATGCACGAATCTCGATCTGCTATTGATAATCCGGAATTCAGCTCTACGCTTGCTTTGATGGCACTCCAGGCGTCCATCTCAAAGTCACGAGCGCTTTTGAGCTTCGCTTGCAATGCATTTGTCCACGACGAAAGATCTACAATTTGAAGATTTCCCATGCTTGCTGCTGCATTGTGAGCTTCGACATCCTCAAATGTATAAAAACCACCACAGGTTCCATTAATCATGTGTCCAGACTTTTCAATCCAGCGTTCCGTAGGTTTCCATACCTTATTGTACAAGCCGAACAAAAAATATCTGATTGTTGATTCAATCAAATTTGTCTCCAACTTGGCTGAAGACTTTTGTGTGATGCCAGTCAGCAACGTATCCAAAGCTTCATCAGAGGCTACTGATTTGGACAACAGAGATTGAACAGGTATGTTGCCTATTGTCATGCCCTCAAACAAGGAGTTGTTGCTGTCTTTATCAGGTTCAAGGCGACGTTTCTTTTTTGCATTCCGCTTACAAGATGTTTTTTTTTCGGTTGGATGTAGTCTTGCAGCCGCATCGTGGCTAGGGTCTGACATAATTAACTTTTGCAGAATATTCGCACCACTAACAAGGCAGTTTCGAATGGATTCCTTGGGCAGCTTGAGAACATTTCCATTTATTTCAATCTCGAACATATTGCCGAGTAGGTTTACTGCCGGCTCACTCATCCATGCGCATGCCTCACGTACTACCTTCAGACATTCTGATAGATGATTCACATAGTAGGATTTTACAAAGGGACCAGGACTATCAACCTCGTCCTCTTCCTCGTCATCGCTTTTATCATCGTCATCTTCAACTTCTCCCTCGTAGTCTTTTGCAAGAGTCAGGCGTGTTGCAAGATAAAGTTGCTTCTCGGCAATTTTGCTGTATTCCATCAATTTTTGGCAGTCATTGATTTTGCATCTATCTTCTCCTTCTTTGCACTTCAATTTGGAGAAGTGAACAACATCATCTGGAAGTTCTGTGCTAGGCGGAAGAAATGATTCAATCTCGTTCACTTTGCCAACACCACCATTGAAACGAAGCAACGCCAAACTTCTCTTAGCCCACGATCTCACAGAAGGACGGACTATCGATGGACTCAATGGCATTGAGTAGGTTACACCCTCTTCGTCCCCCAAAAACCGCACGACAAATTCTCCATCTTCATAGGAGAGGATTTTGGCATCGTACCAATCAATGGCATCTTCTTCTAATAAAGATTGATCGTCGTCACTCACTCCATTGTCCCCACTCCAATCATTGTCGTGACTATCACAAGACGATCGCTTAATAGTCTGCTTTGGCAATTTATTCAAAGGAATATCATCAATGTCATCACCGGTTCCGGAATCATTATAATACTTTTTGACTTCAGTCAGACTACGGAATCGTTTTCCACTGGGAGAGACAATGTAGCGATCGGCACGTGGTGTCCCTTTGCCCATATTTTTTCGTGCGATGATATGAACAGTCCACCCGGGACCAATTTGGGGTAAGGGTTGTTGGATTTCAGTTCTTCCCGGAGGGAGTTGTATGGGGCCGAGTGAGTGGGGGAGTTTGATTGAAGGCTTTGATGAGTTTCGTGTATTGGCATCAATGGATGATTTTGAAGATTTTATATTTCCCATTGCTGCAGATTGAGGTGCTAGTGCATGGATTGGTTGCTGATTTTGAATATTTCTAGGTGATGTTGCATTATTTGTCATATTCGCTACTGGGGGGGCAATTGCTGAAGCTGCCGGGACTGTAGGTGGCATAGTAGGAATTTTCATCCATCTATGAAAAGTAACAGCCATCGGACGAGGAGTCGTTTTCAAAGCTTTAATGCACTCCTTGAACAAATCTGCACTATCCAGTGGTGGAAATGGATGCCCATTGATCGCTGCAATTACGTCCTCGGCACGGATCAAATGTCCGTTCGGCGCATCAGGGCTTATCTTGGAAACTACCACTTTTTTGTTCGTATGAGTTAGAGAAAGACCTAATTTTTGCTCTGTGTAGATGAGTTCAATGCTTTGAAGTTGCTTTTCTTGCAGTTTTGTTGTCTTGCAGGGTTGTGCGATAAGTTGTGTGGTTTGCTTTGGTGGATAAAAGGCACTGTGAGCTGGATGTGGATAAGCCTGCCCTGAAGCACTGTTTTGTGTGTTTGACGATATATTTTGAGTTACCAGCCCTACAACAGGATTTTGCGGTTGTAACGAAACCACATCCATCTTTACTGGAGCAATCTTGGGATCGTCACATTCTCCCATGCTCTTTTTGATGCCATTACTATCCTCGCTAGAATTTTCCGCGCCAGAAGGGTCCCAGAACACTTCCCACCATCGCCCCACGAGACTTTCTGGGTTGTCAAATGATTTTTTGGTGTTGGAATCATTTGTTGAATTCATTGAAGATTGTGAAGATTTTCTTTTGAAGCAGTTTTGGCTTCCAGATGTGGGACAGTCGAGACTTTCCCCATTGGCAGACTTTACTTGTTCAGTGGCCATCCCAGGCAATTTGTTGTATTCGGAACTCATGATTGTCAAAGGAGCTTTTAGGACCAGAATTGAAAAGCGATCAAAACAAGGTGGCTCATAGAATAATTGTTTTCTTCGGATTTCTGTCTTCCTTCAGTCAACGGCGAGTGCCTGCACTTCTTTCGTTGTTGCTCGTTGAACGGCTCAGATTAAGATTGGTGAGTAACACTTACTAACATGGACACGGCACCCAACTTTTGCACCATGTTAGAGTCGTCTATGGCGGTGAGCTGAAAGGATGCGTCAATAATGTTACAAAAACTCATGCTTTTCGCATTATGTGTTTTCTCGTTGATTATTTTTTTATCCAGTTCCATGTGGTTCCATCGTTCCATCTATCGCCCCAGCTCCATCCATTGCCAAGTAGAAGCCCAATATTGTTTTAACAGCCTGTACAAAATGTACTTACCTACAGGCTTCTCGTTTTATGTCCTCGTTTTTCAGGTTCAAGTAGATCTAGTATGTAGTCACATCCATTTTCATTTCACCAAAAATAATCAATATTCACAGTAGTCATGTTTCTTCATGAAAAATAACAAAGCTAATTTATTCCTGCACCATCAAAACTCAAATACTCACTTCTCCATGGCAAAGACAGCAGCCAATCCAAACCACTTCCGCTGCTTCACTCCATCATACCAAACCACAGCTCAATCCAACTAATCGTCGCACCCGCCAACTAAAACACGCTCCCTATCCTATTTCAACCATCACAGTTGTTGGGGTCGGACACCATTTGATTGCATAACTTAAAACAAAACACCAGAAGATGATTGGGATTGCTGGCACTGTGGCATAGCCATCAACATTGATGACAATNAGTCTTCTCCATCAGATGGCTCTAAGGAGGATGACATCATTGTCATCAATGTTGATGGCTATGATGTCATCCTCCTTAGAGCCATCTGATGGAGAAGACTGGATAGGCAATGAGAAGGATGTCGTTGGTTTAACAGGGGTGACACCATCAATGGAAATATGTCCCAACAGTGCAGTTCAATGCTGTTGATAGTGGCAGCTTTGTTGGTGGGTTTGCTGCTTCCAGTGGGGGCAGCACTGCCGGCAAGGGCAGAGCCATTGGTGGGGGCAGTGTGGTTAAGGGAGAAGATGTAATAGTAGTTGATGCTGTCATCAGTGGAGATCAGGACAGAGACAGGGACAGAGATGAGGTCAGAGGTGGAGGCAAGTTTGTTGGTTAGTGGAGGATGTGGCTTGGTGATTGGTGGAGCAACTATCAACTGAGATGGGGGGAATGAGTTGATTCAAGTGAAGAAATTAATGGAGATGATTCCATCAAAACAGATGGTTCCATTGATCTGGATGACACAACAATTAACCAATGAAAGCAATGGAAATCAGAACACTTGCTGAATAGATTGAATTTATGTATCATGGATCTCAAGGTTTGTGGTCTCTGAAAGTACATGTTTGGCTGTTGAAAGCCAACCCATCATTCTGTGAAAATAGTTCCACCAATAGAGAGTCTAAACCTACTAAAAAATAGTTTGCCCCCCCCCCATAATTGGGATATCCTATTCTCTTATTTGACAAAAATTCTAATACGCAAAACTAGTTTTTTATTAATATTTAAGCTTCTTATTTAATACAACTAATCTATGAGCTTATCTGTCGCCCAGTCCATTGGGACCGAAAAAAAAATTGTGAGTTTTGGTACCAATGATGAATGATAGTATTCATGCTGTATGTTTTTATTCTTGTTTTTGTTTGCGAATGCATATTCAGTATTCTATCATAATGTCTGTGTTGTGTTGTAGCCTTACTGTACACATAAATGTACAGTACTTATAGTATAATCTCTACTTTATATGTACAATAAATGGTACTTTGATATAGTATTGATACTATAATTGTTCTACTTTATTTGTACCCATATAATAAACAGTACTTTGATATAGTATTGGTACTATAATTGTACCAATACTACATCAATAATACTATAATGGTACCAATACTACACCAATACTTTAAACAAACTTAGTTGTCAAACTTTTTGTTATAGTACTTTTGCAGTTTATCTCTTTTACTTTTAATATTGTCTTTTCCTCTCTTTTTGGTCTCAAAGCTCACTTTTTTGGATTTTGTGAGTTCCAAAAGTGATTTTTGCTTGTTTTGCCTGCTTTCCAATGAATCGTCTAACTAATTCTGTTTTCATTTGTCCAAACCACAGGAAACGTCACCACCATGCCACCAACCAGATCCAGTCGGAGGGGGAAGGGATTGGATCCCAAGGATATGAAGACAACAGATGCAACAACAGATGTGAAAGAAACACGAAGTTTGTGCAAAGCCGCAACTGGTGAGAAATTGACGGAGCAGGCACGGTACGACAATGATGTGTTGATGTTCAAGACATTTTTGGAAACTCAAGCTATTTTGGGAGGGGCTAAAGGAGGGGCTAAGCCAAATAAGAGACTACGCACACCAACTGCATCAACAAAGAAAGACAATGAAACTGTTAGTGCTGATGGTGCTGTTGGCAGATGTGTAGATGACGAAAGCAAAAGGAAGAAAAGAAGCAAAAAGGTCAACGACAATGTTGATGACAACAAGGAAAAAGTTGACGATGCTGAAAGTTCTGAACAACATAGCCAACCAACAAACCAAAACATTGGGAAGAACAACATTGACGAAAGTGGCAAAAAGAGTGATGTTGAAGCACCAAATGATGGGGAGGTTGCTGTCAAAAATGTAGCTGGTGGTTCAGAGGGTGTTGCCCCTGTCAATTGTGATCATGATGGTGCTATCGGGAAGCAATCTGCTATTGACAGGAGAGTCTTGTGCACGACTGACAGTGTTGACGACGTTGACGACAACGGTGATGATGCTGCTGCAGATGACGGAAATTCCAACAAGACTGATGGAGTTGATGATGCTGACAATGCTGACAAAAATCTTGGGAACAGAGACTGTACAGAGATGGCAATGGCAGTGGAATCCAATAACCAAGACCACCACCACCAAGATGTTCTTAATGCCAAGAACAATCTCATTGACAGAGATAACTCTGTCCTGGATCAAGAAGAGTACCAAGAAGGCCCTCTTGCTCTATTGGAACCATCAAGTAAGAATCAGGTTTTGGAAAGTCCAAGCAAGGATCACAGATTGGGATGCAAGGGCAAGGATGATCTTGTTTTGGAACCTCCAAACCAAAGTGGTTTGGAACAATTGGCCAAGACAGTTGCTGCGCAATTGGAAGACTCAGGGAATGGGGATGATGACAATTCTGAAGACATGTCCATTGTGGCATATCATAAGCAAGCAAAACAATCATCTGTTGGTACAAAGCAATCACAAGTTCACAAGATTGTTGTGACTCCAATGAAGTGTTCTTCCAATGAAGATTCGGTTCCAAAATCAACACCTTCTAATCAACCAGCAGCTTCTTCCTTCACTCATAATGCATCTGCTGGTGTTTCAGTCAGTACCAGTGCTTTTGGATATCCACCTGGTTCTGCATCCCCAAATGCTAGTTACAACCAAAATTCTTGTTCCAAACTATGATCACAAGATACCAATAGTCAATTGATGGAGTATCCTGCTGATCCTTCCTCAAGAAGAACCCTTTTTCCTCCAACAGAGGAAACTATTAGAGAGTGTAAGTTTTGGGAACTTTGGTATTTGTTCCAATTTCGAAATTGGCCTTACTTTTAATTGTTCTAATATAGTGTTGCCCATTGGAATATCTTGTCCCCATGCTCCATTAATTGGTATCATTCCAACAGCAGCAGATTGGAAAATCTTTGACATCTTGCATCATACAGGCTGGATGGAGAGAATAGATCAGTTTTGCAAGCATGTTGTTATTGAGGAGCAAAGGAGTATCTCTCATGGTGACAAAACAATGGTCCTTTGGTTTGGTAACAGCAATGTGTATTACAAACCTTACATGAAAAAAGGACCAACAAGTTTTGATGTTCCTTCTTTGAAAGTGTATCATGGACCTGCTGTTGGCTATGACAAGAATTCTTCTGTGGTACAACATCAGTACTATTCAGGATCCAATTCGGTACCCCATCATGCGTATTCAAATCTTCTGCTTTCCAATGGACTCGTACATTAAGACAATTTGGAACAGCAGCAACAAATACAGCCTATGGAAACTTTGGTTCCAGCTTGTTCCAAAAGGCCTTTGATGATGCATCCTCAGGGTATTCAAGTGTCATATGGTGTCAATACATTCAAGCAATCTGGTGATCAAGGGATGATTGATTGGTATTGGGAAAAAAATCAAATTTGGATCCAAGAAATGTGCAGGAAAACCCAGAGCTACCTCATTCTCATCAACAAAACATGCCAACCCTACCATCTATTTCCAATGGCCATTCTCATTCCAATAGTCAGCATGCAAATGTATCCAAATCAGCAAGATCCTCTGGTAAAAAGAAAAAAAGTAAGCCTGCTGCAGTGATCCGAATTGGACCAAATCAAAACCTTGACAGAAAAGAGGCGGCTGCGGAGAAAGTACCAAAGACACCAAAGAAGGGAACAAATTGTGCTCCAACACAAAAACCATCCAATTTCAACAACAATGATGATAGTGTGACAGTTTTGCAGGTGGTACCTCCATCGGAATCAGAAGATATTACTGATTGGGATCCGGACGCCCATGTAAATGAGTATGGTTGTATCATTTGGCCAAGTCCCAATGTCACCTTGATGAAGAACAGTAAGTTTGCTTAATGTTGTTCAGATGATGTTTTTTTTGTATAAAACTAAGTACCAACCATGTCTTCCAGCCAAAACAGCAATGTTGGTACCAATTGATAATCTTTGCATCGGACACTTCCCCTTATTCAATGATCAATACCCAATCTTTGGTCCCAAACTTTGTTTATATCCTATGCTTGTAATCAATCTACTGGGTATTTCCAATCTTGGTTACATTTCCCGAGGTCAGATGGACTTCCAACACCCAACCAAACCAATTGCTAAAATGTTGGGAACACGTGTTATTCCAATGAATACAAGTTGTATTGGTGCCAAGAAGCAAATGAGGCCTTTTTTGGATACTTCATTCATATTGCCAAATATTTTCTGACTGCAAACTCATGTGGCCTTGGAATGAGTATTCCCCATAAGCATCTAGAAGTGAATGTGAAACAGAAGATTGTAGGTGACAAAACTGGAAAGATTAAGAGAGGATGCTTGTCTGAGAGTAAGAAAAACAAGTTGAGCCCAGTTCTAACTGAAAATAAGTACAGACTTGGCAATTGGGATGCCCATGGTAATGTGGGTCAGCGCATCAAAACGATGTATAGATTTGGTGACGCATTTCATTTTGGAAAATTGAGTGATGGTCAACCTGCAACTCATGTATCTCCATCGGACTCTCTGCTTTTGGGAAAAAATGATGGTGCCGAAGCAAGATTGCATGAGAAGAGACTGTATAAGGTGTGTTTATTGTTTATTCAAGTGATTTTTATTAGACTGATCTCATCAATTTTTGTGCCAGTACATCCATCATACTGATGAAGTACGCAGATTTCCTCAGGTTGCAAGAACTTGTCCACTGGGATGTACTTGCTTTCAAGACCTTTTTGTAGGAATATGTCAAGGCAAATGGTGGGGTTTCTTTGGCTCCCATTGGTGCCAATTAAGAGAATATTTTCAATGTTCCTGACATAACTCCTGACATCATTACTTCAGAATTGAACATTGTTTAACCAAAATTAGGGCGGGTGTTGCAACAGACTGGGAGAACTTTCATCAGAAAACCGTACCAATGTCCAAAGATGTTCCAAAAACTATACCATCACAATTTTGGCTACATCAGTTCATTTTGATTTACCCTTTCATTGCTGGGCATTTGAGTAAGAGGATCATTGGTAGCATAACTGGATCCCAGAAAGGAATCAAGTTCAATGTAAATGACATGATTCTTGGTGATGAGGATGATAATTTTGGTTTGGCATCACAAATTATCAGGTATTGGGGGCTTGTTGATGTTTATCCTTTTAGTCATGACAAAGATGGTAATGAGTTCTTGTATGCGAAGCCTTCTTTCAAGGGTGCCAATAATATGGCTGGTTCCAAAGACCATCTGATTGTCGGTACCACTGGCAATCTCAAATCTGGATGTGAGAATTATTGCACATATGATGATTTATGTAAATGGGCCGAAACTCTTCCAAAGGCAGGTACAACTGGTAAACTTAATTTTAGGGAGAGTGGCCAAAGTCCCAACATTACTGAAAGGGGGGGGGAGAAGAGTAAAATATTGATGATGTTGTATCAGTGTTAGGATATCAATTAATAGATTACAATTATGAGAAACTGAATTAATTCATTGCACCCCTTTTTCTTTTATGTTTGGGACTTGTGTCACCTGTTTTTCCATAGAATTCAATGTTTTCCAAACTTTCGTTCCAATATCCAGTGTCCATTTGGTGAAACTCCTTACACAATGTTAATATATTTGTTACAAAATCATGTTTCTTCACCAATGATGCACTGTTATCCTTCAGACACTTGTCAATTGCTTCTGTGCACTGTTTCCAAACTTGATCAGCTTCTTCCACTGGCATTTTTTGATGTTTTAATGATGATGATTCTAGATCATCCTGTAGTGCTTTTGTGCCCTCACTAAGCAGCACATACTGTGCTTGTTGGATTCTTGGAGTAAGATTTTCTGTATCTTTTTTGTCCGTCGGAACGCCCTCTGTATCTAGTTCCATCTTGAGATCCAAATAAGTGCAACATGGCCTTGAGTGAACAAACAAGGCACATTGGTAATCATGCTCAGTTGTTTTGGGACCAAAAATGGGAAACTCGGCATCGGTACTATTTCTATTCTTGAGGAATTCGGTACCATCAATGCATGCTCCATGTTGTTCATACAAAAAACATTCCTCATGGGCCTTGTATAACAACTCTTTGTATGGCAAATCCCTGCCATAGTAAGCATCAAATATTTTCCAGTTCCGAAAGTCAATCATGTTTGGATGAATTTCATTAATAATTGCGAAAATGCAGACACAAGGAATACCAATGCAAATGCAAAATCAACATGAACACTTGATGAAAGTTCTTGTTCCAATAGAAATCAAGGTCACTAACCTGACCCAATGGAAAAGCGGAAAGTGATTCCATGGAAATGAATCAAACATCTTTGTTATTTCACCCTCAAAAAACCAAACCCACCATGTATTGGGACTAATTTGTGCCATCTTTATGATTATCCTTGCATCGTAGTTTTGGGTAACCAAAAATTCTGGTTTCCAAAGGAGAATGAACCTTGTTAGTGATTGGGATGAAATTAGAGTATTGTCCAATTCATTATTAGCATAGTGGTTCCAATTTCGTAGTCTGTTATCAATTCTGGTTGCCAATAAGTCTGTGGACTTGTCCAGATTCATGTTGACAAAACCCCCTGTTTTGCCTTTCTTAATTAGATAGTTATTCACTTCCACAGGGGAGGTTGTCATTGCATCACAGCGATTGTGTACAAAAATCTGTCTGTAATTGACCAATTTGGACGCTTTGCTTCTAAGTTTGGTCTGTAATTTTGACATTGCCATTACACACTCCTTACCAACATCTTTCTGTACCTGTGGCAGAGTTCAGAATTCTTCCAACTCTGTCTGCAAATATCGGTACTCTTCAACTGTTTCATGTTCAGTACACTGTCTCATGAACAATGCGTAAAACAATTTTCCTAGAAAGCAATGATAGATGACAGCATAGTGAGTTCTGAATATCACGATGTACCAAAGGAATCCAAACAATTAGTATACCATATGTTTTGCCCTTTTTGGTGAGTTTTCCACTGTTTTTTCCAGATTTCTTCTTTGGCAGCTTGGGGTACACTTCTTCTCTGAATGGCTGCATTACTGCATGGAAGTTACATAACATGTGCATAGATTTTTTGTATGGTAGTACTGTTGTGAGACAATCCTCATATGGAGTTATTTCACTGCTGTCTTCATCAGTGATTGCAAGCCTATTTCTT
>JALLOT010000678.1:0-18481 GCA_036939595.1 Thalassiosira livingstoniorum
GCTCGAAATGTCGAAGCGTGAACCATTTTGATGTTTCTCTTAGATGTTTTTTTTTTGAGCCAATTTGCACTTGAACATGGCCTTATGTACATTGGAATCATAAAAAAATAATAGATCTGCATAGATTCAAAATTTTCATTCCTCATTTTTTTACACAGACCTGACAACTGCTTATGCTTGATATAATATAAGAATATCATTTTGGTTCATACCATGCCGCCTATATTGAATTTTCAATCAATTAGTGTTATTTTGAACCAAAAATAAAGGCACTTAGTTAAATGGCATGTGTTTTTATGAAGAAGCAACGAAGCACATTCAAGTTCAGAAATGTAATACTGTGAAATGTGTGAAAATTTAAAATTTGCATCACTCATTGGTTCACAACCCGTTTGTAACCCTTTCAGACGGGGACCCAGGTGTATTAGATTCTATGTAGGAATAAAAGTTTCAATTTTTGGAAGTCTAGCTTGAATTTCTGGCAGTTTGATTTTAAAAGAGTTTAATTTTTGGCAAACATATCAGCCTTCAGCACAACACATTTTTGTTCAATGTAAGTTCAATTTGATTTCAACTTGAACTCATTCCTATATAAATTCTACAAAAGGTGGGGGTTGAAAGTTGAAACCCCCTCTGAATGGGTTGTGAAGGAGATGTGAACTCATGGCAATAAGCTTTTTTTAATTGTTACATGTTTTGTAGTACTTACATATCCACAACATTTGTCTGTGGAGATTTCATAAACATATTAACTCTTTTTGATTTTTTTGCAAAATAGGTGAAGTGATAATCATGTGGGAAAAGAATATGTAGTCACAAATTAAAATTACATACAAGTTAAAATTTCTTTTTCATTCCAAAGATCAAAAAATGATGTTAATAAGTAATATGTTTTCATGAAAAAAATCTTGTAACAGTTGTGGCTTTGAATTTCATCTAGCAAACAATCACAAGTTCAACCTCTCAATAAATTTCTTGTTCCAATTATAAATAAGAACTAAAAACATAATATTTTTTGGGAATAAACAAAAGTCTTTTCATGCATCAAGTTTTAGTTTGAATTGATTGAGCTTTGTGGATAAAAATTGTAGTCGCTGACGCAATAATCACATCAAAAAAGAGCAGTGTAAATGAAAATGGTTTCTTTTGCCATGTCATTGTTTATAAGCAATAGTAAATTTCCAATCCAAAATCATGCATATGCATCAAAATTTCCAAACTGACCCACCCCTCTCTCTCTCTCCATTTGACTGTACATATTGTTGCCACCATTTGAAATACATATGTTGGACAGGGAACTACAATTCTTGTAAAAATATCAAGATAATTGTGATGATCTAGCTTCATAATAAACACTAACCATATAGGATGGCCAAGACATTTTTTAATTACTGGAGATGAAATCTGATATGAAACACTATCTGCTTAGAATCTTGGATATCCATCTAACAAAGGTGTCTCTGGTGAGCCAATAACACTAATCATTAAAAGTTGAAAGTGCTGGTTTGGAAAAATATTTCTCAAGCCAACTTGAATCAATCCAACAAAATTAATATGGGAATTTGGAAAACCCATGTATTCATGGGGATAAAACACAGTCCACTGTCAAATGATGAGAAACAATTCATCCATTTGCTTGTTTAAGGTATAAACTGGAAAACAATTGTGTGTTCTGGTGTAAAAAGCATCCAAATTTTTTGTACTCCTCAAGATGATCCAGATCCTTATATCATATAATTGGAATCAAGAAATATATGAGAGTAATGAAAATGTCACAAAAAGGACCTTATTTATTTTGAAAAATCCATTAAATACATGGGCACCAAGCTCTTATATGGTAAAAATCTAATCAAATATAATCTAAATTTAATCTTCCATTGTGCCAATTTTAGTAGACCTGTCCATTTTTTATTTGGTCTGAGTCTAGCAAGTTGTTATAATCCATGCTGTCAGCGGTCACTTTTTTAATATTAGTTCTGTTTCATATGCACATGTTCAGTTCACTTGTGATACAGCAGCTTGCAATCTCATATGGTGTTCATTTTGTACCATCACAATTGCAGCATAATTATATGTCTAATTTGAAAAAAATCTTGAGTAGGATTAATAAAAGATCCCCAAATTGTAAGAGAGCAGCATTTGATGTGAAAAAAGAACACTATTTTCCCAATTATTCTATATGTCAGAAATTAAAAAAAATGCAAGTGATATTATTTTTGCTGTTTTAAAAATGTACTGATCAATGTCATAGATTGTGATATCTGAAAGTAGATTTCTTTTTTTTTGAAAACCAGTATCTATTTTTTGGAATGATTTCAAAAGAATCTACCAATCTATTTTTGAAGAGAGACCTAGTCCAATCTAAAGGTACATATCAAAATCACCATTTGTGACATTACAGAGAAGATAAGCAGAGCAAAGAACAAGTTTGAAAGCTGTTGTGGCTATTTTGGAAGATAGCTACAGCTACTTTGTAAATACGTCAGCACAATTTCAAAAAGGGTCAAGGATGCTATTTAGATGCTGTTGTTTTGTAAAATACAAAAATACTAAGGTAGGATAACATAATATTAACATACCAAACTAATTACCTACTTACCTAATAAGATAGGTTATGTCAGGAGATTGTGTATCATGTTTGAAACTTGAACCCACATTTAAGAATATTTTACTTATTTTCGGTGCAATTAACTTTGAAATTAGCTAAAAAAATGTAGTTTTACTTGTTGAAAGCTGCAAAATATTCATTTCAAAAGTTGTTCAGTTCTTTTTGTTTCAAATTTTTAAATAGTTTAACTCAAAACAGCTAACAATTTTGAACAAATAATATCTAAGTGATTTCAAAAATCCTTATTCATCCATTTTGAACATTGCATTGAGGCTTTTGAAAATATTTCAGCTATTTTAACACTCCAATTTTTCATAATTGCAATGCTGCAATTTTTAAAACCTCTGGCAATAATAATGTTCAATGACTGCCAAAAAAGTGATGGGGTTGAGAAACTCAAATACAAAGAAAACTATTTATTACTTAAATTTTTGGCTCAATTATTGAAAGGAAAACAAATTCACTGCCATTATACATAATTATTGGAATATGAATTGAATGACTTTGATATGTTTTGAATATATATATTTATATATATATATATATATATTATACATAGTATTTAAATCTGATGTATTTTTCCAAACAAATATGATTTTAAAATCAGATTATTTTTTATTTTATGAATAAACAAAATTTATTTTTATTTTGTAAAAAAACTAATCATTTTTGATAAGAATCTTTGCTTGTTTTGAATATCCCATAATTTAATAGTTTTATTTTTGTTGGGAGAAATATTTGCATCATTGATGAGGGATTTGTAATACTTAGATGATGTTCAGAAGTGTTTATGGTTTGAAATTATTCATGGACACATGGTACAGGTTTTGGTCACATGCACAAAACTAACTGATATCTTAAGTATTGATTTTTGCTAGGACAACAATAATTTCAGTTATTTATTCTGTGATAATGCAGACATATTCAGAACTATCCATAAAAGCCAATATCACTCATATTTCTTTTATCTGAATTATCAGGATATCAAGGTAGTTTATGCCTCTTTCATTATAGATCAAGGATTTCATTGTGATCACTTTTGGAAAGACATCAAGAACAAAGAACAGCATCACAGTTCTAGCACTAGAACATCCTTTAATCACATAGCTACCTTCTTTTTCATTGACCTGCAACCCTATATTATTCCACTTTGTAAGTCTTTTTCATGATGATAATGATGGTGAGTGTTCATCTTCAATGAAACCAAACCATGTATCTATCCAAAAACTCGGACCCAAAAACTTGAAATAATTCGATAATTCAGGCTATCTGCAAATTACTCGATCCACAAAAGTTGAATCCAGCCAATATTATTTTTGGGATATGGTTACGTATACTCATTATGTATCTCTTCATGAGCTGATTATGAATATTGGATATGACATGAAAAAATGATTTGTTAGCATTTTTACTTGAGGATAAATTTTGATATCACATCAACAATTTTTTCATAAAAAAACAATACCTGATATATTTCAAAAACTATGCAAAAATAAAATGTTGTTTCTTAGATTTTTGATTGGCTTAAACAGATCATAATTTTAAGAATATGTAACCACATTTTAGTGCTTGCAATGCCAAGTTCTATAAATGGCACATTTTTGGATAGGTTAACCCTGCAGATGGCCTCAGATATGTTTTTCACCACATCACTATAATCAGAGCCCATTGTTATCATAATTTTTTGAAATTATATTTAGCTGCAAAAAATGTGTGTTCACTCTTAGTCACAATGGCTCATGTTTCAGTTTTTGATTTAAAAAAAAACATCAATTGTTCAATCATGAACAGGCATTGAAAGTGGGTTAAACATGAAAATTATCTAACTTGTCAGAATACAAAAATAATCACAATCTTGGTTTCAAATGAAACATTTCATCAATTCATTGTTTTAAGCTTATCAACAAGTAATACATTGCAAATTAGTGTCTGGTCAAAGTATTTCTAGAGAGAAGATAACTCAGAAGTGTTTCACCAAGGTGAAAGTTGCATCTAAATCTTAATAAAAAACTTTCAAAGAAATACTTTGTAAGATATAGCAAAAAAGTTATCATTAATACTTTCAATTTCAAAAACTAAATTATTTCTTTGAATATTTAAGATACTTGAGCTGAGAAATTTTGTGATAGCTCCTTCTCATTATATTATAACTTTCAATTTAAAAAATTGAGCAACTTTCTATTAAAATAGTAGTCATTATATTCTTATTTCTGTGTCATTCACACAGAGTATATTTTATCAAAAAATCCGAATTACATGTTGAATATTTGTTTAGCAACTTTGAACTCACTCTGCTGCCTAATTTGAAGTTGTTTTCTAGCTCAGAATTGATCATACATGCTCTTTGAAAACTAATATCCAATATCTACAACCTTCTTATCTTTCTTTGGGTTTTGGTGTATTTGCGCTGATATTGCAATTGATCAAAATACCAAATTTATTGACTGGGCCCAAAGTTTACAAAAATTGCTTGGGTAAAAAATGACAGTAACAATGATAGTAAACTTTTTCAGGAGATTGTAATTTTAATGCCTTTCAGTTTACATGTATTATTTATTGAAGTGTTCTTTTGTGTCTCTCTGTGTGTGTTTGAAGAGAGATCTATGATCTAGATCTATTTAAAATATTATATTCTGCAAAGTTTAGAGGGATATTAATAGGAGAGAAACATATTTACGGGTACTTGAAATAAATGAGAGTAAGTTTACTTATGGGCACTAAAACTCTGTCATCATTTTACTTCATATTGGGTTCTACTAGGTAACTACTAGTAAAAATTTGTCCTTTGATGTTGATTCAAATGGAATATCAGCTGCTGCTGGCTGTCCTTCATCCAAATTGGCTTTGTGCTCCATAAAAATCTATTTATAATTGGTTAAATCTTTATTTTGATACAAACCATTGCAGATTGAACTAACTCCCATCATATTCCCATCAGTAACAAGGAGATATTAACACCAATGCCACTGTTTCCGGTGAGGATTTTCCAATGGCATATTCATTCCATATCTCTTTGTTGCCATTTAATCATTGAAATAACCAACAATCAACCTCTGTGAAACACTTGAACCAGAGTCCAATCTCCATCCTCCACTCATTGGTATGGGATGCATGTCACCTAAGATGATGGAATTAGGGGGGGTTACAAGACAAATATTCAATACATATCAAGGTGATGAGCAATGTACTTGGCTACAAGCAGGATGATTGTAATGTGTGGAAGATTAGATCTCAAGATTGATATTTCTATTTCACAAAACTTTGTTCAAAATCAAGTTTGCTTCCTGCAATATGGTATTTAATCCACAGTCAGCTCAATCAGAAATATTAACTGGGCATTGCATACTCAAGATTCAAATGAAAAATCTTCCCAGAGTATCTTGGTACATCATTTTTCTGGAACTAGAAATGAAACTCTTCACAGCCTTGGTGATTTTATCATTCTCATTCAGAAAAAGGTTCAGCAAAGATTAAAAAATATTGTCAAGTATTCTTAGAGGGTGTGTAATTGATACAGAGTGTTTTGAGGAGTTGGTGGATTCTGAGAGAGCAATGCTCAAGGGTTTGGCTTTGTTGGGGTTCATTTTGGTAGTGATGATGGAAGTTTCCTTATCTCAGTTGCTAATATGGTTTGTTTGTCATTAGGAAAAAATGGTACTTTGATCATGTTACAAAACCATCTTCAAGTCTCTTTATTTCCAAATATGAAAATGTTTAGGTAGTGCATAAACTTAGACAGATTACTGTATTACATGAAAATATGTGATATCAATTGATCAATTCAGCATTCTTGGTATAACTACTCAATTATGCAAAGATTAGTTTTACTTGCTCATCAACTTAAGATAAAAATAATTATCCTGATTTTCAGGAGTAAAAACCCAATAAGATATGTGGCATATATTGGATACTTTTTCTTGGGTTCAACGACACAGGAGATTTACAATATTGATGTCCTCAAGAATCAAGTGATCAAATTAAAGATAAGTAGTTCAAAATTTTCTGTCAAATAGTAAATCAGAATGCATTTGATTCAGAATTTGAATTTCTACAGACAAATCATACTTTGTTTGCACAGAACTTCATAGTTTGTTTTGACCTTCAAAAACAATGGTAGTTGGTTGCCTAGATAATATTTGAATTTGAGCTAATGCCATACTCCTCAAAACATGCAAAAGTTGGTGAAATCACAAGCTTTGTCAAACAAAATCTCATGACAATGGGAGAAGCATTTGTAAATATTGTTTTTTCTTATTTTCCAATTGTCCTTGAAAAGATAAAAAAGTAAAATCCTCTTAGAGAAAAAGAATAATTATTGATTATGATGGCATGGTCTCACCATACTATTATGGTATTCTACATTCTTCAAGCTCCTTTATAGACATTTTTATTCTGTCACTAGCTCACTACTTAACCCATCTCTATCATAAAAAATCTTAGAGTCATAGTCTTGCCATTTATGTAGTTTGGTTGGTGTGAAAATCAGTAAAAAATGGCAAGATAATGCTAGGTAGGAGTATATTTTTCGTATTTTGTTATCAGATCTAACTGATTCCAACAGTGGTTCATTGTTTAAAGCTGGTAAAAAGTGGACTTAAAGTGTTGCAACTGATGGCATGTTTTATGATAGAAATGATTTAAGTTGTGTTGATTCTTGCAATTCAATCAAGATATTTTAACATTCACATTTTTTTGTTCCCAGCCACAAAAATCCATCTGAACCTGGATTGACAATGACATGGTGTTATCATTGGAAGCAGAAAGTAATAATAAAAGTCACATGGTGATACCAGTGACACTAATAATGTTGCTAGAGGCACCTTTGTCGGACTTTCTATGCTGGACATTTCATGAAAAGTCAGTTTAGCCTATCAGTTAAGCACCAAGTGCATGGGCCAGAACATGGCAAAATGAAAAATGTTTTGTAAAACCTTGCCAGAAATGGCAAGTGTTGGCAGAAATGGGTTAATATTACACCAACCTTCTTATTTTTATTTACGATTCTCTCCAGTTGTGATGTTGTGATGTCCTCCTCCCTGTTCTCCAACAAAAAATCAACAATCCTGCAACCCTGCAACAATCCATCAAAAATCATCAAGGACGTCACGATTCTCATTTTATACATACATAGGAATCATATGGTTTCATCGTAGCTGTTCGCAAAGGATCTTTTTTATTTTGCTCCCTCCAGATTCCAGAAACAACAGAATCCTGCAGAAACCAGCAGAAACCAGAAATAATTGTTTGCGAAGTCACGCTGGACACCTGTGTCACGGCCGTCACGCATGGCTCATGACTTTCTGACTCACGAATCACGAACAACATTACACACAAGACAAAAGCTAGCTGACCATGGCATTTCCGCCGAAGGTCTACCATTTTTTAATTTCAAGTTTTACAGGATCCAATACAAATGCAGTGCCAACCTCAGCCTAAGTAAACAAGATGCAATCTGACAGAATCTGTTTAATTCAAAGTGACTGTTGGGAAGAAAAATAGAACTATGCAGTCAGGATTTAATATTCTCTCTTTGCTGGGTCGGCGATGCTGCTTTCCATCATCTTTTGGGCCCAGCGGCATCTCAAATACATTTCCTCTACAATATCGCACAATCTCTACTTCAGCAGCAAAGTCGCTTCTGGGCTTTGAGCAACACCACAAACCAACCATTCGCGAGCTCCGACATGCTTATTTTGAAGCAGCAAAGCAATGCCATCCGGATGTGGCAAAGCAACGACAATAAACGCAGAAACAATCGTCTGTGATGCTCTACAGAAGTGACGGTCTTGGAAGCACACCAATTGTTCCGAAATCACGGGAGCCCATGGACTTTCGCGATGTCACCGAAGCGTACGAACACCTCCTAAAAAATAAACACTACCTATCGAACCATTCATCGATCTCGTCTCATGGTGAAAATTTTCACGATTTGCACGGCATTATCACCATCAGCGAAGAAGAGGAATATCGCGCAGCATGTATGGAAGTATTAGGAGTGCCTGCAGAAATTGTGGAAGAATCCAAACAGAATCCCATGTTTCGAAATTGGCTTCAGGGGAGGACGGATGCAGCGATGCATTGGAGAAATTTTTTTGCTGCTCACGGGGGACTGGCACAGAAATTGCGGCCAGTAGCGGGTTTCTTGGGAGGGGGTGGGGATGGGAAGGTCAGAAAATCAGAAACCAGGAGGAAGCGAGGTGGGAAAAAGTAGTGAAACTCATGTTCATGTCTGGATGTACGAAAATGGTCATAATGGGTGACAGCCATCCGCCACAGCTACGGATGCATCGATACATGGGAACATTGGTCTGTAAATATTATTGTCTAAGCAACCTATCTCTGGTTTCAGAAGTATTTTGTAGATTACTATGTAATCAATTTACCGAATTCCAACATAACTTAATCAATCTTGTTACTCAGTTGCCTTGACTTGTTTGAGATAATGAAACGAAATAGAAATACTACATTTTTATTGGTAACTTGACGAGAGACCATAAAAACTTCCTCGAAGCTTGAAAACGAAACTGCAGCGCACGAAGCAATGATCTGTTTGTCAGTTGATATAAACAATTATGTCCACATACAATATACTAGGAAGTTAAAGAAACGAACTCCTGTTTCACAAATAATAATCCCCTCCCCGCCTTTACCCAGTCATTTGAAACAAATGCTAATCTTTAAGTGATGATGCACTTCTCAATAATAGTTTTGACATGCTGGTGTTTGTTCGTTCTTCGTAACACCACGATTAGAGGACACATTTAGTAATGTCTCTCACGAAGCCATTAGAAAATGAACAATTCTTTATTCTTTATGAGATATTCTCAAATGACTTAAAAAGTCAAAGAAATGTGTAATTCTTGCACATTTCNCCGATCTGTGTAATTCTTGCACATTTCATTACCGGGAACAACCCCGAGAGCTACACAAACAAATCCTAGGAATCTCACAACTTCAAGAAAGTAGACCTCCTGAAAGGATCCTGCGAGGGATCCATGTTTGTAAGCCCTGAGCCAGGGGCCACTCCAATACGAGGATGAGGAACAAGAGCATCCTCAATATTCCCAAACCTATCGGTGTACTTCTTATACCACTCCACAGTCGCCTTCAACCCTTCTTCCCACTCCATCTCCTCCTTCCAACCCAGCTCATGCAACTTTGTACTGTTGATAGTGTACCTCAAATCATTGAACTTCCTATCCGGCACATACTCAATCAACTCCTCCTCCTTCTCCTTAAATCCAAGAATATCAATCAACCTCTTCGCCACCTCCAAGTTACTTATCTCGTTGTTCCCCCCAATATTGTAAATCATCCCCGGAGCCGCTTTGTGAAGAATCACCTCAAATGCACGGGCCACATCCTCCACATAGAGAAAGTTACGAGTGTTGCTCCCATCCCCGTGCAATGTCACGGGACGACCGCGCAAGATTTGATTGGTGAATTTGGGGATCAATTTTTCGGGGAATTGATGGGGTCCGTAGACGTTGTTTCCGCGAGTGATGACACAGGGGAGTTTGAACGATCTGTGGTAGGATTTGACGAGGAATTCCGCCCCGGCTTTGGTGGCAGCGTAGGGGTTGGTGGGTTCGAGGACGTGTTCTTCCTTCATGGCTTCCGTTTCGAATGTTTCTCCCTCTCCGTAGACTTCGTCGGTGGAGACGTGGATGAACCGACGGATGCCGCGGTGACATTTTGCCGATTCGAGGAGGACGTGCGTTCCATAAATGTTGCTCTGGGTGAAATTGAACGAGTTTCCAAACGAGTTGTCCACGTGGGTCTGTGCCGCGAAGTGCATGACGGTGTCGATTTCCTCTTCGACCATGACGTAAGACACGAGGTCGGCACTGGTGATGTCCCCCTTGACGAATTTGAAGTTTTTGAGGCGTGATACTTCTTCAAGGTTGGCGAGGCAAGAGCAGTAGTCCAATTTGTCGTAGACAACAATGTTGTATTGGGGGTACTTTTTGGCAAGAAGGATGGCGACGTGGGAGCCGATGAATCCTGTCATTTTTTTTAGAATTGGAAAGACGAGGTAAGTCACTCAATCACCATCATGATGAAACCAAAAGAAGGATTTAGTTGGATCTGAATGAACAGTAACAACAATGCCATGCATCTACTCCGAATCCGGCGTCATTGGCCTGCCTGCGACAAAAATTCTTCAAAGCAAACAACAAACTAATATGAATCCAATGCCGTGAGAAAACGTACCAGCCCCTCCCGTCAAAAGGATATTGTGTGGAATGTAATCCGTATCAACATCGGGCTCGAAAGAAGAAGACATTTTGATCTATATAATTCCTCTTGGTCAATGCCGCTGCTTTGAAAATGCTCTTTCCGTTGCACTCGTCTTGCTGGTTGGATGTTGGAGGCGTGGCTCTGGGATGAATAGCTGAAATGAAAGTGGAGACGGTGGTGGTGGTCTGTGGTCCTGGGTTCCTGTCGAAAAATGAGATAGAACAGGATAGAAATGAAATAGTTGTGCGTGACTTCCGATCTGGCTGCTGTGGCTGGTGGCTGATGGCTGGTGGGGGGGCTGATTGAGTGTGTGCTGCTTAGATCAGGTTCCCATCGTGTCACTTTTGAATCTTGTCGTTGATTGATTTTAGATTTTGAAATTTCAAATTTCAATTCGCAACAGAATCACAGAATCTTTGCTGGATATTTTGGCGGACTTTGCACGTGGGAAACCATATGTTTTTCGTGTATATTTCAACAACAATATTTATTTAAGCCTCAATGCTCGATTCCTGTTTACTGCCTGTTTACTGCCTGGCCATCGACCGGACACCGGTCACACAACATTTATTTCGTTTCTCTGGCCTCTGGCTTCTGGCTCCCATCGACCATCGATCCACCATCCACCATGATGGCCTTTCGGCGGATTGTTTGCCACCATTCCACAATATCTATGGGCGTCATCCGTTCCCGCACACCGCCACCATCAATAATAAAGCCATCTACAACCTCATCACCAACAAGGCATAAACTTCCACGATATAATCTCAATGGGCGATCCAATTTCCACTCATCCATCATCGTCAGTTCCAACGCGTCAGCCCACGACCACCACGATGCTTACCCCACCTCCTTCGAAACCACAACCCCCTCAAAAAGTGGCAAGAAACGACTCGACATAGCCATTGTCGGTGCACCCAACGCTGGTAAATCCCAACTCCTCAACTCCCTTGTCGGGACAAAAGTCGCCGCCGTCTCACGAAAACGGCACACAACTCGGACAGGCATTTTGGGGGCTCGAACCTTTTTTGATGATTACGACGATGAAGGAAATTCGGAAGAGGAACCTCAAAATGGAACTCAATTGGTGTTTATTGACACACCTGGATTCTTGCATCATTCTATGAGTATTAAAGAAGGGGTTAAGCAGTTATTGGGGGAAGCAAGCTCGGAAATGTTGGGTGCCGACTATGTATTGATTGTGGTAGATGCTGCTAGAAAATTAGAGGAGGATTACAGAAAGACTCTTGTAACGTTGATATTTTTGGCATTGAGGAGCCAGGGAAGAAAGGAGATTGTTCTGGATAGCAATAGTGGTGACCAGGAACTGAAACGACAAAATATTTTGAGAAATAAATTTGCAGTTGTTTTGAATAAGGTGGATTTAGTGTCACCAAAAGAAAAACTTCTCGAACTTGTATCCGACGTTGGATCCATGGCAGAATGTTGCATCCGTCTGCTGCTTCAACAACGGCGAAATCCAGCGAGAGTTCGATTGGGAGATTTGGTGGAATCAGTACTACAAAATCACTCGGAAGAGTCGGGATTTGACAATGTGCATGACGACGACTTGGAAATCTTTGCTACACTTGCACCTGAATTTTTCTTCACGTCTGCAATCACCAAAGGAGACGAAGGGATAGACCATATATTAGGACTGTTGCTGGCACGTGCTACTCCTTCCAAGCAATGGATTGTCGATGCGGATAGTCCAAGTGGAATGTCTCCTGTAGAACAAGTGGAGGAAATTATACGGGAAAAGATTTATCGATGCCTGCATAAAGAAGTTCCTCATTGTGTTCAGCAGCAGAATCGAATGTTTAAGGTGTTTGTGCGGAAGCAGAGGGTAGAAACACCTGGCAATGCCACTGAGAGTGACAAAGGAGGTGACAAAAACAAAAATTTATTATTGCGCATACACCAAGACTTGGTTGTTTCGACGAAAAGCCATCATCGTTTAGTGTTGGGATCTGGTGGGAAGACATTAGAACGGATACGGTCGACAGCGTTGCGAGATTTGGAAGAGGCATTCTCATGTAATGTGGACTTACAAATGAATGTTAGGATAAACAAAACAAACCAAGAAGTCCCATTGGAAGCGGACGGGGAAGAGATGAACCGATTCTGAAGCTTTAATTTTTTAGTGCAGCCTTCTTAGTAAGAAAGTTAATCATTCTATCATTAACCATTTTCAAGTTGTTGTTTTGTTTTGTTAGCAAGATTGGATGTTCAAACATCGTTAGATTGATAGCATTCAACAATAAGAAAGTGTGTTTGAATCAAACAAACACTGTTTGTCAGCTTAAGACTTCCCAAGATGTTTGATTTTGAGTCTACACCCAATGCCCTCAATGCCCTGATTGCCGTAATTTGAAAACATTATGATATTGGGTGAATAAATGATCATAGGAAGAAATATTCTTTTTCATTTATCAAAAGTAGTCAGTATACAAACATCTTGAAAATGAATGAGTATCAGGCCAAAAGTGAAAACTACTACTTACTGAAAAATGAACAGTAAATAAATATCATTTGTCATTTGAAAGCTGTTTGCAAACGAAACATTGTTTGAACCTGGTGATAAGCATTGTAGCTTTATAACACGAGGACTCTTGGGTTATTATCATCAATAATAGTGCTCCATTATGCCGGCATGAAAAATGTTTTCAGTTACTGATTCTGTCACTCTTGACCCCAATCACTTCAATAAAGTTGGTGATACATCATAATTAGTAATAGTGTTCTGCTGCTAGATATTTGTTGTAAGGAGTTATTCTCAGAAAAAAGATTGTCTTAGAAGAACCACAGAAATAGGATTCATAAAATATGTTTCTCCAAATCAGCCAGGGCCTCCTCTCCCAATGCCAACTTCTCACAATGATCAGTGAAAATTAAGCACAGAACTGGCAACAGGCTGCTACTATTTCCGCAATGTATCACGGATTTGATTATTGATATCCGTTGTTTGGGTGGTGTTGGTTGAAATCATTTTCATGTGTGGTTTCATTAAAAAAGAACAAAAAAATATATTGTTTGATCAAGCCTTGCAAAGTAAATATAAGATAATTTTTAGCAAGGGAAACCCTGCACTTAGCAATCTGGATCTTTGAGTTTTTTGTTAGCTTTTTATGGATATTGGATATTGAAATAACATCCCATTTAGTAGGTTCTGCAAGCAGTTCCACAAATTTGACCTAACACAAGCACTTTTTGAATGAATCTTCTCCTTTTTTAGAAGAATGTAATCATGAGGGTTGAGTCTCTAGGCACAGTGTTATTCTCATAATATATTGGGACTCCAATTGCTCAAAGTCAAACTTTTCTTTGTAGCATTGGAGCACAACATCAAAAGTAGGCTAAATACATTCTTTTTTGCAAATCAGTGTTCTGAGTGAACACTTCAGATGCATGGTACTCCTATTGTAATTATTGGCAATGATGATTTGGTGACATTCATGATGATTTATTAAAATTTGAACTTGATAGAAAATGTATTAATAATAAAATATACACAGTGGTATTCTAAGGAAAGAAATATATATTATCTTGCTTCACATCAAAGAGTATTAGATATTAGAAAAGGAGTGAAAAGGTATCAGATATTATGAAATTTCTAATTCAATTCTGGGATCATATTATTATGAGTTTAGGTGAAACTTATAGTAAAAGGTAATAAACAAGTACATAGTAATAAAACAGGTTTTGTTCAGAAGCATAGTTTCAAGTTAGTAAGTTTCTGAATGATTATTGAATGGAATGAAGAAATAGTATACTACTCCTATTATTTGAGGTGTACAAAACTGGTACCTTTACAATGTCAGGATGAATATTGCTTGAGAAAATTAAACTTTACTGATATCTATTCTTTCTGTTTACTTGGACATCTGTGAATTTTTAAAAGTTCATTACTATGATTGGCTTTTATTAGGTCCCCATGTGCTTGTACATGGAGCCCTTGTCTTGTTTTTTTCTTTTTCTTTTGTTTGGTTTTCCATTGTGAAAAGATGTTATTGAGTGAATCATTCAATATTATGATTGAAACAGGTCCAATCTAAATTCAAGGTACTCAAAATTACCCCATACTACATTTTAAATTCTTCTTCAGAAACTTTGTAAATTTCAATTTGGAGGTTTTGCAAAGTATTCTTAAGAATTTGCTCTTTGGTTTTGGAAGAATGAAAAATGAATTGTAATACCTATCCAAGAGACTTTAGGGATTCAAACAGCACAGTATGTATGAAAGTAGATTTAGAAGAACTAAAATTACTTTTAAAAAGAATCGGATGAAAATTTTCTTTTTCATTATCATCATATGTCTACTTGTATCAATAGCCTAAATTTACTATCAAATTGATTCCAAATTATATTTCCTTGTATCACAAACTCCTCAATTGAAATAAACTTGTATTTTTATCAATGAACTTTCCAAAGTAAATTCAACTCTACTGACTAATAAGGTTTTTGCAAAATTTTCTATGATTTTATCAATCAGCCTTCTAGTCTTAAATTGAAATAATCTTGTACCAATAAGCCTTACCAATTAAATATTATCGTTCCAATAAACATCTATGATTGAATGCTGTAATTTGGATAAAAACACATTCCAAAATAAATAGGAGTAATTATTTTGTATCAACAACCCCTCAAATCAAATATATATAGCATGACTTAACTATGGAAAACTAATAAATGAAAGCAACCTTGTGTTATAAAAATATAAATGAATATTAAAACTAGTAGAAAAGAGAAAGTTTGTAATTATAAAACACAATGCATCATAGTGCTACAATCACATTTGGGACATCACATTTCATTGTAACACTTGAATACTCTTCTAATTATAGATGAGTCACACAGGGGTCATGCTCATGCACCCTTTTTGAGTATTACATCTCACTGGTTGGGGGAGGGGATGTAATTCATTTTTGAAAGTGATGCGCAAAAATCATGTTGAATATATTTGTTTTCAGTCATAAAATACTCCAGCTCATAGGTACAATTCCATTATGGAATTGGTGAGCTTGACCTATGCAACTAACACTACCCATGGTACCTATGTTTACTGCAATATTCCCCTTTGTTTGAAGGTATACAAATGTTATGTTTATGTTTGATCTCTAGTAGTAGTGATGATGAATACCATTTAGATATTGTTATTATTAATACTACATCATTTTGAATTGATTTTTTGGACCCCTGGTGAGGAATAAAAGGGTGTAAGACTCCTTGTAGTACTATGCTAAAAAAGTTCAAAAAAAATAATAATTTTATTTCATTAAAAATTAATTTTGAAATTTTTTTTAATAAAATGTCAAAGATTTTAGAATTTACCTTGCTAGATTTTCTGAGATATTTAGATGTAGATAACTATTGTGTTAAAGGAATGATCAACTAAAAGAAGAGATGAACATTGGGATGATGTGAATCAATGTGCCTTGATCAGTATTAAATGGAACAGACATTTTATAACAAATGAAAATCAGTTCTTACTATTTGTAAGTTTATGTCATGAAGTGACTACTTTTTATGAATATATTTCAATTTCAGACACATTTGGTGAAAAACTAACGATAGATAAAGTATGATATCACCATGATTTTAATTACAATAGGTGATTATTTCTGCATCATCACATTACACAATATCAGCAGAAGGCTCAGTTTTGTGCTAAAAAATCCAAATATCAAAATTTTATAAATAAAATACCAAATTATCCTAAAACAACCAATTTTTAAATCATTTGTTCCAGAAATAAACTTCTATTCAAAAATTGAATATTTTTAGCATTCCCTCAATTTACAAGCTATAATATGAAAGATAATACACGGTACTATTTCTTATCTCTTTGTGCTTTCCAAAAAAGTATTTAAACCTGAAACAGTTATAGATTCATGTATTACTCCAAAGGAGACCTTTTGCTTCTGGAAGCACACTTTTCAATTTTACATCAACACAGTAGAAACAATTTGATAAAACAATTCCTTTTTTGGATTACAATATTTGTGTTCAGTAGGATTATGTTTTTTTAATTCAAAATCATGATTATTTGGTGATGCATTCCATGTAATGAAGCTGCAAATTTTAAATTTAGACAATTTTATGATGTTTCATTGTGCAAACAGAAAGATGACAATACTTTTTCAATGACAGACAACCATTCAAAGCATATTAAAATCTCAAAGGAATTATACACCTACATTATTATTTTGCTTATAATATCAAATATATCCAAAGACACTTACATAAATTTTGGTATTTAACTAGTGTGCTAATAAATAACTAATTCAAAAAAATGAAAAATACTTGGAGCAACATACTATCTGTTTCCAATGGTCATTGGAACCCCTGAACACTATTGTTCTCCTTTTGTTATCAATCTCACTGTGGTATATTTGGCAAGTAAACCACACATGATGAGGAATAGACCATATTAGTTTAAATATTTAGTATTTGAATGTAAAGGGTAGTGAAGATGAATACAACACCATATTCTATATCAAAGGGTTAAATACAATGTATAAGTCATCTTTGAAACTCATTTTTAATCTTTTACTTTAAAAGTTATCATATAATTTATGTGATTTACTGAAAAACAACCAAAATACCATGGTAAGATTGCTAAAACATTTGTAATAAGTTCATATGATCAAAAAATGTGTCCTCTAACTTGGGGCACAATTGTGTTTTGGTTTCCCAAAGACCATCAGAAACAGATAATTGATGCTGATCCAAGTTTGTCATTAGTTATATATTATTTACTAGTGCACTAGTTAAAGGGGAAAATGCAATTAAATGCTCATCATAGATCATAGGTAAAGTAGAGGTGAAGGACTGCATTAAAAAACATCCTAGATTTGATGTCATAGAATGAAAAAAAAATCAGCTAGTTTAAAATTCATGATAAGTTTTACAAGGAAGATTTAAAAATCAAAAATCAAAAATCAAAAATTAAAAATGATATATTCAGAGTAATCTGTCCTTTACCTGAAAATGAAACAGCAATTAAAAATTCAAAGTTAGTTTTTGATTTTTGTTCTATGATATGTAGCATAGATATAAGTATCATATAGAGATAACTGATTTTTCATAGGCAAGATATTGCAATAATAATCATTCTATATGAATTATGGTGAAGAACAGAGGCATGGAATCTTTTGCTGACATCTTTGTAGTTCACTAGGGTTTACTGAGAAATTTTTCCAAGTAAATGATCACTATTGGTTGAGAATCTTGGAGCTGCTTTGTGCCAATTGGCACAATATTTTTTGTACCTGTGGCTAAATTTATGTGTTGGTTGTTTCATTGGGGTAGCTCTGGCTACCAATACCAAATTGAGTACTTTGAAAACAGATTTTTCACACCAGACAAGATTTGTAGTCAAATGAAAGTGCAAACATTGAAAGATCCAATATTAGAATGCTGTGATTTATTATATTTAAATGGTACAAATCCCCAAATGACACATACAGTTAAATGACTCTAACTTATCTCTAACTAAGGGTAGCATGGTTTTTGGGTAATTTCCTTTTGTGTTCTATTTCAGTTCTAGTTCTAGATGTTCTAAGTGAGAAAAAAACGTTCTACTTATGTTCTAATCTAGGTTTCTTAGTACATTTCAATTGAAATCTGCTA
>JALLOT010000679.1:0-18462 GCA_036939595.1 Thalassiosira livingstoniorum
GCGCAGCTCTGAACCTCTGCCGCCAGCCATCCAGAATCCATACTGACGAGTTTTTGAGCTTGTCTGACCACAGATAGTCCCAGATCAGCCAACACACTTCTCAGCCACCATCTTTTCTGAAGCAGTTGTCATCACCATGCCAAAATGAATTGAACTCCCGTTCAACCCTTACCGCCGTACACAGAACAGCACCGCCCAATCTTCTTCGTCGCGTTATGCCATTCGCGATGGCTCGTTTGGTTTCTCTGTTCCCCCCTCGCGGTCTACAGCGCCAAACCCAATCAATCGTCATTCTAACAACTCAACAAATTCCAATTCTTCCACTCCTTCTTTCAATCTTTCCATGCGGAGTCGTCCATTTGGTGCTGAGCCGCTACACGCTCTTCGTACCGTTGATGCTTCTTATCTCTTATCGGCACCGTCACTTCCTTTCGATCGAGCCGATTCCTTCGATGATGATGATTCATCTTCCATTTTCGACTGTGGGTATGAGTCTATGGAGGAAATGCTCACAGACGTATCTTCCAATGTGTGGTCGATTCCTGCTCTTCGCGATATCCAAATCGAAGCCCTCAAAAAAATTATTGACCCCGACGAATCAGAATCTAAATTATTATTTATCGCACGAACTGGCTTTGGCAAGAGTCATTTCTTCTGTGTTCTTGGAACTGTGTTTGGATGCATCATCTTCAATTGCATTCCACTCCTCACTCTGAGTGCCAACCTCATGTCAAAAATCAAACAAGCTTCTCAACAATTTGGTACCGTCGAAGGCTATCACATGGACGAAATCGATTCGTCGACGCTCCGTAATGACATCATCCCTCGAATGAACGAGATACAAAAAAATTCGACGTCCACCCTTTTTCTATTTGCTTCTCCTCAGTATTTGGCGAACAATCCTTCCTTTGTTGACGCTCTCCAAAGAGCTTATCGCCGTAATGCTTTGAGTGCGGTCGGTCTTGATGAAGCACATCTTTTTGTTATGCATCAACATTTTCGAACTGAGGTCCGAATGCTACGTGACATCCTATTTCGTAAATTGTTCCCACCTGGAGAAGAGGCCATGCACCCGTGCTTTTATGCAATGACTGCTACTATGACGGAATCGTTTATTCCAGTCTTGGAGCACCTTACAACTATTTCTCTCCCCCCTCGCCGTCGACTTTGGCCTTCTTGCGACCATTTTTCTCAACGGAATATTTTAATGCAATCATTCGTCACAACCAACTACATCACCAAAGGGATTGGCCGGGTTGTCGGCGTCATCACTGACACATTGCCAAACGAATCTCATCCTTCCAACAGTTGTGTTCTTGTTTTGGTTTCGACCCGAGCTCTCGCCAGGCGGCTTCACGAAATATTGGAAGCGAAATTCAACTCTAAACATTGCAGGGTCGACGTCGTCGTTGTTCATGGCCATCAAAGTAAATATGAAAAATTTGAATTCATCCGCATCTTCTGCGCAGATGTCAAGTACGACTTCTATAATCCTCGTGTCATGATTGCCACTCCATCTGCCAACATTGGTTTTGACAAACCTGATTTATTAGAGCTTGTGCGTGCTGGGACACCAGACTCTCTTGTTACGTTCTTTCAAGAGCGGGGCCGTCTAGCTAGAACTGAAGGTTCGAGAGGTCGAATCATGCTGATGCTCAACATCGAGAGCTATCTAACTATGTTGTGGCTGTTTGAAAATCCTACAGCTGATGAGAAACAAACTCCGGCCGAACTTACTTCTGTCTTTGGAGTAAATACTGCGTTGAATGTTGGCTCTACTCCAGTCAGTGGTAACTCGCTCCAATCTGCAGTTCAGTCTTCTGTTGCTCCTACTCCTAACTCATCAAATACTACTTCGTCCTCCATAACAACACCATCTCCAATTTCAATTGCTGATGCTAGGAAAAACTTCGAACGAAGGTATGCAATTCCAAAACGCGAAAGGGAGTTACTAAAACAACGTCAAAAGAAAATGCTGTTGGAGGTGTTGAAGTTCTTTTGTTTGGACGGTGGGTGTCAACATTCAAGGGGGGAGGCATATCTTGCATGTGGCGAACTGCTTTCGACTACGCCGGACGAACTAGAGCCTTGTCAGACGCAGTGTGCAATATGTGATGGCTCCTGGAAGGAATCATTCAAACCTATTTTCAAAAATAGTATGATCGATTTTTTTCAGTGTGAAATTGTTGACCATGGCATGCCAGTTGAAGTGTCAAAGGACGCTCTAACTGATCTACTGTGGAATAGTCCAGAATGGATATTGAAAATCTACAATAAGCAGAAATCGTCACTCAATAAGTATAACATTGAAGCAACTATGATGCAGCTATTAGCCACTGAAATGATTTGGATCACATGCATTGATGGGGTTGCAAAGTTCGCATTCAAACGTGAACAAATTACAAATGACGATGGCCAAACTTTGTCTGAATATTGTTACAGGAATGATGAGTATTGGAGTGGGATTCACTTGTTTGGTGAGAATGTGAAGCGCAATTCAGGGTCGAAAAAAAATAAAGCAAAATCAAAATGATTGCTTGCTTATTTCATATTCTTGTTTAGTATCATACAAATCTATAAACATAATAAAATCTATGAAAGTAATCTAGTTCTGAATCGTGCATTACGCCGAATATTTTTTGCATAATGTCTCCATTTTTGGATTGGAATTCGCTGTTCAATACCAATATTTACTCTTGAATTCCTCATTCGAAACTCTGCAACCTTTTTCACTAACTCTCTGTGGATTCTTCGCTTCTTTAGCATACGTTCCTTTGCAATCTCTCTGACTGTTTTCACGTCAAGGTCCATGAAAATTGCATCACCCTCCTCCCACAAGTTTATTGTAGCTAAGTTGTGAACACCAGAACGAGATAGTACAAGGTCAGCATCGATTGCATCTGCATCACCATCGTCGTTATTATTTTCATCAAAATTATTTTCTCGCACATCCGCCAATAGCTCATCCTCTAGTGCATAGATATCATCGTCGTCGTAATTATGCTCTTCTTCGCCCCCAGTTGCTGCCTCTAGATCGTCCAATTCGCTTTCAGCCATCCTTGAATGGTTCTAAGAGGCCATGCCAAAATAGAGTGAAGATCGATTGTAGCTGGGCAAGACCCGCGTGCCAGTCACCGGGCAGAATCATTACTCTTGAAAGTGCGTCGAGATATGTTTCTGCTTGGATGGACGTTTCCTCAAAAGATAAATCTCGATTTTGCACATCACGAATAAACTTTGCAATATTCTCCACAGTCTTCGCATCTCCAACGATGTAGGGACGAAGCCACTCCCATCCATCAGCTAAATCCCATTTCCCTTCACCAGTTTTCTTGAGAATACCATGCTTCATGAGAAGATCTAGTGCTATGGCCCCAGTCTCCTTCGACGCCTCTTCTGAGAGCCCAATCAATCCAAGGAATAATGTCTGCGTCACTTCCTCTGCACTTGGATTCCAAGACCTGACAGCATTCGTCTGAAACGCCTTCGCACCTGCAATGATTGCCTTCGCTCCATCAGAACGTACACACTCTCTCATTCTCTTTATTTTTGCATCATCGAATTTCGCATTGAAAGTAGGAACTGAGTTTGTAATGAAAGTTCTCCAGATGTAAGTCAAAAACATTGACGAATAGACCAACTGAGTGTAGGCTTTGACTCGCTCGCCTGAGAAGTCTGGAGATGGATCCGTTGGTATTGCATTTGGTTGGGTGAAAACTGTCTTCAAATCATTAATGTTCACCTGCTCATAATTAGGGAGACCCACTGGAGAAGGACGGCATTGATCCCGATCATAAGTCAGCTCCACATGAAAGTTATCCCATCTAGTATCTTCAAATTCAACCATCTTGTTAGCCAACTCTGTGGTACCCTTCAAAAAATTCGAAGAATGCCCACCACGCTGCGCCCTGAGCTGCTGGCCTGTTTGATGGTTGTCAAATACCATCATGCAGGCTTTCGTCGACGACAAGCATTTCATTTGATCCTTCGTCAAGTTTTTGCATGCAGCTTCAAGTAATCGCCTCCGTGTCGTAGAAGAGACAGTATTCCCCCAGAAATTGTTGCTGTCTTGTGCTTTCGTGCCCACTCCACGAGAGAAATTCGCCACAGTTTGAATTAAAGCCCACCATGCCAGACGAGACCTGTCCGCCTGCCTCGCCAACTGCAAAAACTGAAAGAAGACTTGAACATGTTTATCCAAATTGTCACTGTCGGTTCGGTCAAATACGTCGGGTACGCCACGAAGAGTCCTCAAGACACTGAATGTTTTGCGAAATGTTTTGAAAGCCATGGTCATGTATTTGAGTAGCTCCTCCTTTGAAAGTAGTGGCTGCGAGTAGTCTTGAAATTGACGAAAAATGGCAATGATTCGAGCACGACAGAAATTGTTGAAATCTTTGAAGAACGCCGTGCCGCCCACCACAGTGAATGATACGTTGGTCTTGTGTGCATTTGATGCACTGTGCTCCAATCGGCGAAGATCCAATTGCATAGACTTTTGAACAGAGTCGAAGTAGGCAATCATTAGGGCGCGTGCCGAATCTGCATCGCCCCAACATTCGAAAGCTAGCTGGCGGAAGACGTGGAACAAATAGGATCGATTGATTTTGTTTTCGAAGATTTGATTAAACAGTTTGTTTTTTGGTAGCCGGGGCCCGAAGAACATTACATCCATTGGCATCTCAATCAAATCCCTCCAAGAAAATTGCATTTTCACTGCATCTGAACTGTGCCTCTTGTATCCCTCCGTGCCCACAAACGATACAGAAAAGCCACTCCGCGATCTATACTTCGTCATGATTTGGGATCGGGTAAGTTGATTGTATTTCATTGCTTGATGCTCGGTGTTAGCTATGACTTCACAGCGAAGAACAAAGTATTCGGATTTGTTGAACTTATGGACAACACCACCTGCTCCAGCAAGCTTTTCTTGGATTGCACACACCGCCCCTGCATCACACCAACGCTTGTCGTCGCAACCCTTTTGAACGAAAAGAAGGAATGGTTCCCTCACATTATTTTCTGGGTAAACTTTACTCATATCCTCAAAAAGATAGCGAGACAAGAAAGTGAAATTAGTTGATTCTTCAAGCGATAGACCATCACCAATGCTATCAACACTGACACTCCGTAAGAACCGTTCGTTGTCTTCTTTATCTTCTTTAGATTGTTGTCGAGACTGGAAGCGATATTTGGACTCGTCGACGAAAGTATTGACGAAGGAGCTTATAAATTCGGGAGAATAAACAGTGTTGAAATGTTTGTCAAAAGTCCCAGTAAATTCAGCACCCCGAGGCCATTGTTCAACAACATTGTCAAGGATTCGATAAAAACCTTCGTCGGTGGTCTTACGTCCAGGTGGCTTCTTTCGATTTCGCTTATTGCAACCGGATCCAGAAGAAGGAGTTGGCGAAATAGATGTAGTTCGTTGTGTAGGAGTAGGAGCAGCTGTTGATGCAGTTGATGGAGCTTCACTCTGATTTGGTGAAATAGAAGTTGGAATGGGAGATACTGACGAATCGCGCCTAACAGGCCGAAATTGCATACCCCCTGTAGCTCGAGGCAGTTCATCGGGCGGAGGAGTAATGTTTCGGAGGAGAGAATCGGAGGGAGCTTGAACAAGTCCAGTAGAAATAGAATTTCTAGATTTCTTTTTCTGAGGAGATGCTGTTGATTTTGTTGGAGAATGAGCTGCTGGACTTCGAGGGTGATGGATAGCTCTTGGGCGAATGGGAGACGACGAAGGCTCTAACTCGTGACGGATGGCATCGGAAAGGGCGTCGGCTACTTCGTCGTCGCTGTCGCTGGATTCGTCCAAGATGGAACATTGGCCATGGCTAGAATAGGCAGCTGCAGCAGCAGCTGCAACACCAGAGGGTGGAAATGGAGCCAAATTGCGACAACCAGCCGTGGACGATTGAGACTGAGTAACAATAAACGTCGACGGATGCACGGGAGAGCGATGGAGTGAATCGGAAGTGCGGGTTGGCGTTAGTGTGGATGGTAGGTGGGAGTGATTGAGGCTCATGTTGGTGGCAATGGTGGTGTCATGGTGATGTGATGTTGGAGGGAGATGAAAAGATTTTTTCTGAGATCAGAGGTCAAAAACTCGTCAGTGCAGAATCTGAGCCGTGGTTTCAGAGGATTCGGGCAAGCCCTCATCTGTGGCATATATAAATTAAGTAAGATACATATCTAGCGATAATACCTAAAAATTGGTGAAAAATAATAAGCTTAAAAATAACTGAAAATAAAAAAATAAATTGGCTGCCCGAATACTCTGACTACAGTGTGGCCAAAGCAACCTCTCGAAGGGGGAGATCTCCCCCTTCGAGAGAAAAACGGCCAAAAGACGGGCATTTTGTAGTAAAGTTGAAATAATTTAAAACTTTTGAGATAATGCACAAAATTGCCCCTGACGATCTTCTCTACAGTGTGGATAGAACACCAGTTGGCATAAGTTCTTCCTTTCTTCAAGTTACTTCGATATAGTTTTCATTTACCTAACACACTCGGGCACAGCACCGCAGCCATACTCTGTTCATTAAATTTCTTTGGTTTCATTTAGAAATTGACAAGGCAATTTGACACACTCCTGATTGCACTCAGTTGAGAGAAAATATCTCTGTATTTTGCCTAACATAATCTCACCAACAATCGACATGTTTATATAATAATCAGATGGTTTCAAAGAAAGAAATCGCAACACTTTCATCACAAAGACTGCCCCGATCGAAAGTCAGTAAAGAACACGGCAATGATAAAAGTGCCTTATGCTGTTAAAAATTCTTTGCATCTGAGAATGTTTGCTTTTTCCGCTCAAAAATCAAACTCTTTATCGAATTGGCCAAAACCACCACCCCCAACGCCGAGTTGTTCCTGTGGTTCCTCTTTCTGTAATTTGCGAGTTCTCAATTAGATTGTTTGACTGCTTAATTTGTTCACTTCGATTTGTTTCTGACGAAATTTTTTCGGAAGTAACTTCTTCAGTTACATCACTGCTTTCACCACCTTCATTTATCGGCACAACTGAATCAGGCTCAACATTCTCGACATTTGACCCGACGCCTATACCAAAAATAAGTGAATTTTGATTTGCTTTTGCGTATCCCTCAAGCGCCACAAGACGCGTTTCTAATGAAGTTAATTGCGCTTGCAACTGTGTAGCTTCGTCGCGAATCTTTTGTAGCCTTGCTTCTTCTTTTTTTCTCTCCTTTTCACTACTTCGATTGTATTCGTAAACTAATATCGCACCTGAAACCACGAAAATGAAAGACTCGCTTAATATATCGGCTCCGCGAGAAAGAGCAGCTTCGTCCTCCAGTGGTGTAATTGATCTAATTTTGTACCCTGCAGACCAGATGGTCATTCTGGTAGTCATGGCGTGTGTAGTTTGCCCAACAGAGATCAAAGCACTGCGTGTAAGAGGTCGCTTTGTCATTGAATTCTTAATGTTCTTCGCCACTGGTTTTGCGAGGGTTTTTATCAGCAAACTCCCCAATTTGGCTAACCTTGAGTTTGCAGGACGAAAAACGATAAGGTTGAGATACATTGTGATGTGAGCCAAAAGAACTTGCAAAACAAAATAAAAAGGGTTTAAGATCTAATCACAGATTTGGGCAGAGAGTCAAAGACGTACTTACGGAAGAGCAGCAGGAGCCATCGTTAAATCTGATTTCCAGCATCCAGTCGCTTACAGGACAATCATATGGTTGATGGTTGAGATTAGTTGAGATTGCTAGCTGGTTGTTCCAGGACCCCTGTCAGCGTACTTATGTGGATTTACAAGTAAAAGGTATGTTTTCTATCTAAAGCTGGTATTTTCACACAACCACCACAAGAAATATGTTTTTTACCCATGTACATGTTATGTGGTAAACATATTGAAAAAAAAATAATTTTCGAGAAAGGGTTTCTCGAAACCCCTTTGCTTTCCCGAAATCGTTTTTATTTCTGTGAAATGAATTACCATTCACTTAATTAAACTTGCCCCGCGCCATTTTTTGGTTTCTCCTTTCTACATACGCTTTGCAGTATGTTTTTGTTACATTTGTACATTTTTTATCGCGGTGATAATATATGTGAAAGGTGTGGGATTGTTCATTCATAAAGTGTTAGAGAGGAAGTGCGCGTTACTGCGCAAATCATGCACGATTTATGCGCACTTACCTTGCGCTTACCTATCAAGAATTACACACTGAGGAAACTTTTTTCAAATTCTGCCACAATCAATAGTTCCCTCTTTTACTTTATTAATGTTGAAAAGAGAGGACAATCTTCATTTTTCCAAAATCCTCACTTTTGAGCTCACAAAAAGTGCCTAACAAAACTCACCGCATCTTCGCTGCATCTTCGCCTACTCAACTTGACTGCCATCATCTACCCAATATTGACTTCCCTTCAAACAACAATGCTTCAACAACCTCTACGACAATGAACACATCAAACTTATCGCCATCGTCATCGTCATCAACGTGCAGTCCACTGCTTACGCAGGGTTTTGGCAGTCCGACTGGCAGCACTGCTCCAACGTCGGATGGGGAAAACAAAATTGGTGATGGGCTGCAAGTTCTGCTCACAACAATGGGGGAACAAATAAAATATCAGAGCCCCCACGCAATTCCAACTCCGAATCCATTTTTCATGGAATCTACACCAACGACAAAAAATGTTGCTGTGCAATTAAGTCCGGCCCCATCCCTACCTCCATTGATGCAAGATTTTTGCACTGACATTGAAGTAGCGGCAAATGGAACAAACGATTACGGTAAGTTTGCATGGTTTCAATGTTTAAAATTTTGTTTTATCTTTGGTAATTGATTCTTACGCAAATCTGTGTGTTTTTGCTACACAAATTTATAGGAGGTAAAAAGAGGAATGCATGTATTGCATCACCAGCCACACCAAAGCGAGCAAAGGTAGAAGCAAAGACAAAAAATGACGGGAAGATGTGGCCCCTTGATTTTTTGGCAGAGTGGCTACCTGATGGAAGAAAGGCTACAAGAAACCATGACAAATTTGGAAAAGAATTCCACTGCGTGTGCTGCAAGGAGAGCTCAAGGCTCTCTTGCACAAAGGGGGTTGTAACATGTCAAAGCCCATTTGGGCTGTACCGTTGGACCAAGCACAAGGAATCGACTGGCCACCAATGGGGAATGCGTATTTTACAAGCTGCTGTGGATGATCGCAAAAGAGCAGCTGCAAAGGCAGCAAAGGCTGCACAGAATGGGAAGAGCGCAATATCTCCCCAAAAGGTGGAAGCACCAAAGACGCAGTCATCCCTAGGTGGTTTTTTTCCTGTTTGCAAATCCATGAAAACCTTGGGGGTCACTGCTTTGGGGCATGCGTATCCATGGAGCACACCCCCACAACCAATGCCACCACCTAAGTGAGTACATGTTTTTGTTTCACTTCATGCACAGCACACAAATCGCTCTCACCAAACACTTCATTCATTTTATTTCGTTTGGTGTCAGAATTGACTTCTGGGGGATAATGAATGCATTTCAAGGCAAGAAACAAAATGCTTTGGCCTTGGTGACTTACTATGTGAACTGCTATGAGTCATTGCCATGGTTCAAGGATCAGTTCAATGGTGTGGCATGCCTCCGTTCCAAGATGTGCACAAGGAGGGGGATTGAATGTGCAAAGGATGGTGGGCTTTGATGTAAATTTTGTCTTGAAATCAGACAATTGCCTGGGAACCGAAGTCCAGGGGCATGGGTAAACAAGTGGGATGCACAAATTGAAGCATGTCTGTCAAGGCACGTCACCTCCTCCCTTGACTCCTTGGCTTTGAAGGCTACCAAGAACTTCACCTATCACAAAGATGCATTGCTCACAGATGCAGGTCTGGTGCTGAAAGGGGAAGCACTGGAACAGACTCGGTATGGGAAAATTTTGTCCACAGTTGTAACAAAAATTGACTGGTGTGGGGAGTCTTTTGTGGAGGAGCGTGTACTCCCTGGTCCAAAGAAGTTCCTCAAGATGGTGAGGAAAGTGCTGAGGAAGAACCTGACTTCATTAATAGTTTGTCCGGTGCAATTTTCATGGCCTCCATGACCCGGTGCCTAACTGGTGCAATGAGGATGGACATGCCAGACATTCTCCACAATTTTTATCAAGTGCTACGAAGCTACAGTCCCAAAGTTGCAGAGATGGTGTCTGCTAATTTGAGGGGGCTGTCTGACAGACACATATTGAGGCTTAACACCAAAGATATAGTGCCGTCAATCTATGAATGCAAACTGCCTGTAGGCCCCACAGCATAAGCAGATTTTTGCCACGTGGCAGTTTTTTGTATCGCCAAATTTTATTTTTTTGGCAGCCAATCGCTTGCCACCAAAGCCCGTCATCAAAACATGCCATCAACTACAACTTTCAATTCGAAAGTTTGCTCACTTTTGGTTGGTTGTTGTAATAGGTTTCCCTATCTTAAAGTAGGAATAGTAAGAAATCCCTCCGTCAGAACATCAATCTTATTGTGATTGATGTTCTGACGGAGGGATTTTTGTAGTATTGTCCTGCCCACTCCGAAATCGCTTACAACATACGCATAATTTGGGCTTTTGGCAATTTGGGTCCATGGTTAAAATCCCCCCCATCTCTTCTCTTCCTATTCACTTTCAGATCGTCACAATATGTCTCCAATCCCTACACCCAATCACTACCACTCGCCCGTCTCTTCTGTGCTACACTCGCCACCAAACTCTATGCTGCAGCCATTGCGCAAATCATTTTAATTTCTCAATGAAATCAACCGTGTGTCAATTGGAAAAAAGTGGAAGTGAAAGTGACAACTCGCCTGAAAATGGACATGGCTCACTTCAAAGCCGAGGATTGTCATTATCAACGCATTCTAATCTTGATTCAAAACTGTAATCTTCAGGAGATGAGGGGGGAAACGCCAGCCGTCTCAACAACGCGGGGCGTCAAAAACCAGTCCCTCCGGTTCGAAAGAAAAGATCTTCATACAGCCGACACCCAGCCGGTGACAGCAAAGTCAAACGGTCTTACACCGGGCATCGGCCTTGATCACCCACCCCACCTCCTGATGCAGTACCGGCCACCCAAAACTGAAGAGTGTCAAATACCGCCAAGGCGTCAAAAGTTTCTCCAAATCCGAAACAATTATTAAAACAGTCCCTCGTACAAAAATTGGATTCATCAAAGAGACAAAACTTAAAGTTAACGGCAGACAACGAAAAACTGAAGGAGCAAGTAATAGAATTGAAACAAGATGTTAGGCAACTGAAAAGGGACTTGAGGGAGGAAAAGAAAGCCAGTAATGTCATCATATCTGGCAAAGACGACGAAATTGGAATGTGAGAAAAACAAATTTTGGAGGTGGAGGAGACATCAAAACTCGCAGTGGATGTAGGCTTGCGAGTCGCTGCCGTGATGGTAGCAGCTGAGCGGGATTCATCAAAGAAAAAGATAGACGCAATGGTGAAAGATACGGAAGCAATTGAGGAAAGGCATGCAAGTGAGATGCTGAACAAGAAACAAAAGCAGGCGGATGTGGTTAGTTTGGCGAGAGAAGAGATTGAAGCTCGAAAAAGGATATGTTGACAAGTTGTTGATGTAATGAGCGACCGCGTAGGTAGAGAGAAGTCTGAGCGAAGGGCAGCCCAATCGCAGTTGGCACAACAAAAGATAGATTCGATGCAAAATTTCAAACTTCTTGGCAAAATGGTCGACGAAATGTTTGACGAGGTGAGTATATGTATTGCCACAGTCGTTTTCTCCTTTCAGTCTGTTACTGTTGCTCACCTTCATCCATTCTCATCCCTAACACTTAGTCCATGCAGTATAAAAAGGAAGCAAAAGCTGCCTCTTCCAAAGTGGAGCATGAAAAGTCGGTGCGAATGAAATTCGGAGAAAAGTTGAAGCACAACTCGGATAAATTAAATGCGGTGAATGATGAATTGGACAATGTAAATGAAGAGCTGGAGGCAATGCGTAAAACTTTGAACAAAACAATCAAAGGTTGTATGGCAGCAGAGAAGCAAATCAATTCAATGAATGCCACAATCAACAAATTGAAGTCGAAACTGCCAAAGAAGATCGAGAAAGTACCTGGCAAAAAGGGATTCAAAAAATGGCCCATATGGATGGTTCAATTGATAATTGAATTTTTGATCCATGGCACACCTCCATCTGCCATTGCTGCCAATATTCTGACACAGGTATGTATTTTGCACAGTTTTTTGTTTGAGCCAACACTATATCCTGACCTTTTCCTTGATATTCAATGAAAATCGGTGTCGCAGTCACAGCTCCAATGCCCCGAGACTCGTGTTGAGGAATTGCCAAGTGTTAACTTCATACGCAGTTGCCGAGCCTACATTGGAACCATCTCTACAACATTAGCTGCAATGCAGTTGGCGGAAGCTGAAGAGTGGATTCAGGCATTTTTCGACGAAACGAAGCGTCGCCAGATCAATCTCCAAAACTTGTCGGTCGCCATTAAGAAAGTTGGCAAGTTCCACCCTCTCGTTTTGAGTTGCAACCTGATCAACAAGGATGGGTGCCACAAAACTCAAGCCAAGGCAATCATTGATTACTTTGACTACTGCGCAGACTTGCTGGATGGTTTTAAGGAAGTCGTAAAGCAATTGTACCCAGACTACGAGCACGGCCTTCCGTCAAGGGATGCCTTCACCATGAGCAAGATGCACGATGGAGCGTGTGTCAATACTGACACTTCATTCCCTGCTGTTGCTGCACAGCGGGAAACCATAAAAATGTTTGTTGAAAAGTGTGAGGAAGACCCCAATGTCGACAATTCAAAGATTCGTATTCACGATTTGGACTGTATGCATCATTGTCGCAACTTATGGGCGTTGGGTGCTCGCAAGAGGTTGGACAAGTTTGTGTCAGAATCAATTGATGACACCATCAAAGAGATCAAGAAAGCCCACCCCAATTTGATGATTACTTGCAAGTTGGATGGTATTCTTTTTGCCCTCGAAAAATAATTTGGCAAAACTTGCAATTACTACAAGGACAAGGGAGAGGAATTCGTCCACCACATGCGCCATTTTCATCCAGGCAATGTTCTGTTCCCATTGGAGAGGGCGGTTGGATCACAGCACGATGGTTGTACCGCTGGGGCCTGCGCATAATATCACAACCACAGATATTATGTGGACTACGCGCATGAATGTTTGTGCAAAGATGGATTTTCGCACGCTTTGCTCAAGGCTATGTACATAAGCCTTTTGTCTACTGAAATCATTGCGTACTCTTGCATCATGGCCATTGTTCATATTGCTATCGTCATTCCAGTTAGGTGAGAATTACAATGTGACACAGCTTCTTTCAATATGTTCTCTAATTTTTTTCACACAGATTCGTAACTGGAAAAACACAGGATTTCGCTGAGTACAATTTTGCAGCGACGGATATCAGTCTCATGATTGAAGTCCTGGAGGATGTTATGCTACGAGTGAAGGAAGAACCTGAGCTTTTCTTAGATGAGCAATTTATGATGACGATGTTCCATGAAACATGTGATCAGCTGCCACCTCTCCAAGAACATCTGGACTATGTTTTTGGGAACAAAAAGTCCTGCTCCATTGGGGACATTTCGGGAGTCGGAAAGAAGTTCATTCCGTATCAAGACCTGCGAGCTGAACTTTTCAACCCTACTTTTGACACTAATGTGGGCACCACTGATCTGTGCCTCATTTACATTCCAGAGGCTGCTGATGCATTCCTTGAAGAATTGTGGCACAAGAAGAAAAGAACCCACCACTACCTTTCAAGTCAAGGAGGAGAGAAAAGTTATCTCCTGATTTCAGATGAGGACCGATGCCAAATGATGGGGAAATTGGCAGCAAATGATTTTGCGGAATCTCCTTTCGCCACTCTGATGGGAAATTTGCATTGGTTTGGGTGCATCGGTTTGCATTATGCCGGGGGCATGGCACAGGCAACTCTCAACGGAGACTTCGAAAGGGGATCTTCTAATTACATCAAAGGCCCATCGGGAAGTAAAGAGGAGGAAACGGCACTGGGAGCTTTTATTCAACTGCCAAGGGAATTGCGACATTGTCTCATTCAATTTGCAATAGAAAAAGCACCAGAGTACAAATCTAAAATGCAAGAAGATCTGTTTCAACAACGAGAGGAGCAAAAGCGGAGGAAAGAACTAGCAATGAAATGCTCAGTCAAAGCTTCGCAAAAGGCGTATCTGAAAGCTCTAAGTTACAGAGATCAATACGGAAAGCCCGCTTGCTGGCGAACACCAAAAGAAGTTGACGAGCAGCTGGCAACTTTGGATAGCGATTCCAAAAAGCTGAAATTGCTGCACCGTCAAATTGCAATACGAGTGATTGGTTTTGGATGGTCCAATCTTCACATCGCCAAGACAGTTAAAGGGCAAGCTAAACCTGTTGGAGAAATTGCAGCTCATCTAAAGTATATTATGGAGGTTGAGAAAACGCAACAAATCCCAAAAGAACCACCGACCAACATGCCCGCGCCTAAGTGTCTTGAGGTTCTTGGAACACCCACCCAACACCGGATCCGTCTTCAGTCAAAATCGAAGGAGAATGAAGATACCTTTAGAAAGGAAGCAGTCGCATTACGAGATCAGCAGGAGGAAGACGGACTGCATGATCGGATAATGGAACAGCAACAAACTTCGATGCCTGACTTTGGTAAAATGAAAGGCAGCAGAATCCAGATGTGTTTCTAAGTTGTGATGCCAGATAACACGCTAGAGCTTTGGTGGTGCGATGGAACAATACTCAATGTTGGCGATGAGGATGATCGGGAAGTAACAATACGATTCGACAAACAAAGCCTACTGGAAGGCGAAGAACCAGTTCAAAACCATAAGATTATGAAAAGGAAGTGGAACCCAAAAGCAGGTAAAGCAGTCAATGGTTCATGGAGAATGCTTCACCATTAATTTAACAATTAATTTAGTCAAGTGGGTATCCAAAAATCTTTGTCATTTTTCTAGAGAGTACCAAAATACATACCATTTCCTACGTTAACGTACCGTAGGGAATTTATTGGTATAAATCCTAATTTTATAAGCATAAATTGCTCAATTTCACAACTTTAACTTCTATTTCAGAATGAACTTCCTAGCAAAGATAGTTTTCTCATGCTCTGAAAAAAATTAATCTAGCCTCAAAATAAATTTTTGACTAAGAAAAAAAAATTCAAGGTTTTATGCTGGACCCCCTACTGCCTGACATTGTGAGGTAAGTCTGTGGTTATGAACTTATTTTTTCATGATATCCAACTAATTGATTGTGTTTCAACTTAACATTACACAAAACAGCAAGATGAAAGATGAAATTCGAAAGAGAGTGGTTCCCGGGCAGAGTGGGGTTACTTTTTGCATCACAATTGACGCCACGAAACTTGTTAAGGTGATGGAGTTGTCTATGTTGTATCAGGTCATCATGGGAGGGGCATATTTAAACCAATACATTGTGACCGTAAACATGTCGAAGGAGGTGGTAGAGCATGCATTGGATGGAAAGATAGAAGTTGACGATTCATCTGCACCAGGTGGGGTACGGGAGAAGACGGTGACTCAAACAACGGAGGTAAAGGCAGTCACCATGTCTTTTCAGTCATCGCCACCCGGGATTCCTCCATTTGTCATAATGAATTCACGTCCCCAGAGAGCCAACGCCAAGTCTGACTACACCCAAACTTGTTGTGTTGCCGCTACGCAGGCAGCACAAGAGATGACCAAAGAGTTGGCTAGCTGCACTGTGTCCTTCTGTAATTTTGCTGTGGATGGGGCTTTGTGCAAAACAGAAGACGTGAACAATGACATATGTGGCTATTTAGATGGCAATCACAACTATCTATCCACAACTGACACCAATCACAACCAAAAAACTCTCAAATACCAAGAGATTGGCGGATCTTCCCTTTGTTTAATAGCGGACTTTGCATTTGATGCCGACATCCTACAGCAATTCAGGGTTTCAAACGAGATCATTTGTCCAAAGGACTTCGCCTCCAACCTCCTTCCTCTGCAGCTATTATCCAAGAAAACAATCCAGATGATGATGGATGGTGTGTCAAATGGTACTGTCATGTCAAACCCTGGCGACTGTTTGGTGACCGTGCTCACTCTCTACTTCATGCGGATTTGGAGCCATGCAGTCAACAGCAAAAAAATTCCAGCTCTTCACCAAGTGTTGTACCTCTGGTGTGCAGCTCTTTGGGTAACTTCAATCAATGAGATATCTGTGACTACAAAGTGCAACCTCATGAGAGAAACATTATTGATGTTGTTCATTGTCATGCGTTCCGACATAACAAAACCTTGACTTTGTACCAGTGAGTTGGGGGAGCATGGATTCGGTGACATACAACGAAGTGTGAGAGAGTGCACCGCAGCGCAGTTTAATAGCCAGTGCAAAAAGAGACGGATATGAAGCAATGCTTTGTTCCATGGGAATCTCTGAGCTTTCAGATCTGGTGGTAACAAATACTTTGGTCTCAGTAAGTTTTAATGAGTTTAGATCTATCTTTGCATGGATTGATCCTAACTATTATTGCAAATGCATTGATATGAACAGATGCTGATTCTATGGAGCATTGCAGGGTTCAAGTAATGATTTGTTCTCAGGACCTGTGGAAGTTGATGTCGTGTCCGGGTCCATTCCATTGTTGCATCAGATTTTCCCTTGGCTGAAAGAGATGATGTCAATGGCTTACTGCTTAATGAGAGACCTCTTCACAACAATTGGATTATCTGAAGATGAATTTTCTCCATTCTTTCATGAGTCCCATACCCTTGAGGAGCAGAGAAATGCTTTCATCAAGTATTGTGCACGGACATACAAGTGGAAGGGTATTCAAGGAGGTAGCAAGCCAGATGTTGAGGATGATGAAGATCCGGTTGAGGATCTGGTCTTGCATGATGGGCTCATTGAGCGTGCAATTGAGTTGGCAGAGAGTGCTGTGCAAGAAGGTTCTCCTGATGATGGCAATGTCAGTGACAAAGTCACTGCTGCAACTGAATCCATAATCAATGGTGAGCCAAACAATGAATTCGAAGTTTGTTTTGATAGTATTGAAAATGCAGAGCCGAATGCTACAAGGCACATCATAAAGTTCAAGGAACTTTTGGCATCTTGCTCTGTTAGCAATTTGTATGTGAGGTGCAAGCCTGCTTATTCCGCTTCGGAGTCAGCAGAAGATAAGACAACTGGCTCTGTCATGTGTGCAAGGAAGGCGCAGTCACTTGTTCATAGATGGTGGGCTGCAACCAATGCGGTAGAGAGAAATGGGAAGATTGGGAATGCGCCGAATGCATTTTGGGTTGAGAGAGATACTATTTTGACCGCAGACATCATTAGGGGACAGGGCATGGCACGAGTGGTGGTGAGTTGTTCACTTAAAGTATTGGCTGTCTACATGAAGTACTACAACAAGTGGTCACTCAGTGGACAACGACAACAGTGGAGTTCCAAGGCAAAGCAAAAGGAGCTTGATAAATACAAAGTTGCTGTTAGAATGGTAATCAATCATCCGGTTGATGGATGTGTTCATGTTTTGCCTTCCGGTGGCGACTTCACTTGTAAGGAAGTGTTTCGTGTTATCCTAGGCACCGACATCAGTGGGGTAGTTTGTAAGGAACAAAATCTTGATTAGATCTAACTGTAATAGAGTAATAAGTAGCTTCATTGAACCATCTCATTAGAGTTTCAGTAATGTGTCAGTACGAAATGTTACCACGAAGTTTTAATGTTAGGAGCTCTGGTAAAGTCTACACGATTCTACAGAGCTCACCACCTCCACTTTATTTTTAGTTTTAACCTGAGTTTAAGATTGGTGGTTGATCTGTTGTCAGGGGTCCTGGTTGTTCCTTGGCAAAAACATCCTCTCTAGAGTGCACCCTAAATTACTATGCTAAAAACAGCTAACAACACTGTAAAGAACTAGGGTTGACCAAAATTTCGTTTTTGTAATTCTATTTAGAATGTGCCCTAATTACACAGAATTTTGCTAGTAAAATGGCAAATTATTCGTGTGATTGCAATAACTTCGAAAACATTACACATGGAAGATATTTTACCTATCATTGTGAAAAATTTAGTACCTTTTTTACGTAAACTACTATGTAGGAGGTAAGTGTGTAATTCGTTGTGTAATTTGACCATTTCAATTGTGTAATTTTGGTCGACCCTATAGAGAACACTGTTACAACAGCTAAAATCTACCAGTATAAAACTATCTAGATACCCAAAATCGTATGAATCTTCATTGTGGATTATCTAGGCACTAGTACAGCACTTTCAGGCTGTGGGACAAGCAGTACTGACACAAGCATGACATGTAGAATCAAGAAATCTGATGAGAATCAGGTTTTATTCAATGCTTTAAGTCTCTAGTTATTGTCCATTTGCTACATGGGAGGGAGTTTGAAACTTGGGGAAATTATTTCTCAGCTTGTACTAGGAGTTTTTCAAAAGT
>JALLOT010000680.1:0-18472 GCA_036939595.1 Thalassiosira livingstoniorum
GAGTAGGCATGTTTTTTGTTAGTGATTTTATGCAGTGGGCAGTCAGACTGACATATCTCAGTATGTTAGGGGGGGTACCTAGGATGAAAAGGGATCTCCATCAAGTGATTCAACGTCCGCATCATCAGGTTTGGTTTTGCCCGACTCCTCATCATTTTTCTGATCCCCCTCATTTACATTCCCAGATAGAGAGAAAATATCAGCACCATTGTCATTTTTTAAAAGGCGGGTAGATCGACGAGGAGGAGATTTAATGGGAGCATCATCATCCTTGTTTCTGTCGGTTGCTTTGTCATCAACTGGTTTATTTTTATTTCCCTGAGACGGTCCAGAATTATGTGAGGGAGAAAAGCTAGGAGAATTCACTTGAACTCTTTTCTTTGACTCGCCAACTCGGTTATGAGTAGTAGAAAATGGAGATTGAGAACTAGTGTTGAAAGCGGGGGAAGCGCCCTGATTATGTTTGCCCTTTTTCCGAGACTTCCTTTGATGAGACGAAGACGTGGGAGCAGTTGTTGAAGGCACTTGTTTTGAATTGGAGGTCTTTTTTGCTGTCTTATTTTTGGATGTGGAGACCGACTCGTCGGTTAAGTTGACAGTAAACTCCTTAGATTTAGACTTCTTCGGTGCGACCTCGGTAGACTGATCAGCAGCTTTTTGTTTGCCCCAGTTCTTTTTTTTCCTGCCTTTTGGAGAGACTTCGGAGGAGGTGGTACGTCCATCACCGTCGTCATCCTTGCCAAATTCGAAGACGTCATGCTTGGCCGGTGAATCCTTTGATCCTTTTTTACTTGGTGTCTTCCGAGCCGCAGCAGCTGCAGCCTGCAGCGAAGATTTGGGAGTGCGCGGCATGGAGGTATAGATGATCTGGTTCGATTTGAAGTCGGTCACAGAAAGTTGCTTTGTGTTGAGGGAGGAAGAAAGAGTAGGAACCTGCTTCCCAGTAGGAAGTACTGAATTCCTATCTAGTGTAGTGAAAGAGGGAAATGACGGGCCTACGGAAAATTGACGAAAATGGCGAAAGCTCTCCTCAATGAAGAAAGTAAGTGACGAACCCAAACTCAAAAACAATGCTTTGTCTTGTAATAACAACCCGAGTGAATGCCAAGGTGGATAGTTCATAGGAAGTCCCACAGGTGGAATGTCATGGTCCACCAGGAAACAGTCCTGAACCCCTAGGTAACCCTTGTTAGTGGTTAAGGAGGTACTAATTCCACTGTAGAATCTACACATTATATCATATTTTTTAGTAAGGTGATTTGCTTTTGGACAATCCTTAAGCAGGAAAGGGGTTTGTTGAGTGTTATTGTTTTCAAATGAGTCCATATTATTGATTCAATACTTCCAGCCTCGTGAGTTATTCTGGCATTGATGGCTTTGACTTTTCATGATCACTGACTACAATCTAGTTTTGCTGGATATTTTTTCTGCAATCAGAGCCAGTCCTGGTCTTGATTCAAACAATATTTTATTGAACCATCTGTTCATCATTGAAAAACACACCTCTTAGGCATCTATGATTAAATTTTATGAAAAATCTCATCAAACATTGAGGTTAATTGGATTCCAAAGCAACCTTGTGTGTTTTGCATTTAAATTGTTGTTCTTGAGTCTTTATTGTGCCTTTGTGTCATTTTGGTTCTTGACATATTGGGCATCACTATGATCTCTTGTTAGAAGGTAGTCTCTTTTGCTTTTCTTGAGTGCCAATCATGTGATGTGATGCCAATTTGCAAGGGTTGCAGTTTAGAATATCATGAAAAAAATGATGTTGAAGCTGGATTGTTTTTTGGTTCTCAAGTAGTGAGATTGACATTAATCACTAGATCAGTTGTGTTGCAAGTTCAAGTGAGTAGATTTTACTTCTTCCAAAGAAAAAACTTGCACTTTATTTTCCGGCTTGGAAAGCTGCCCCTCACTTTTTTAGGTTTTGTTTTCAAATAATGTTATCAAGTATTTTATTTAGTTTTTGGATTTTGCAATGTATTTCTTGCCCACAAATAAATTGCAAGTGTTGGTACATGTTGGGAAGGATTACTCAGGGAATTACTACCCATGAACACCCATTTGAGGTTGGCTAGTTGCAATTTTGGTTTATTTTTCTCATTGGAAAACGATGATTTTCGACATTTCATGGCGGATGAGTATTTGGTTTGTCTTGGTCGTCTAAAAACATTTAGAAGAAAGTAAAAATGATTGTAATGTACCTCAGCAATAAAATTAAGTTTTTGGTAGAATTATTGGAAAAGATACATAAAATGTCTTTAGTTTAATTCTTTGAATCACAATGAATATGAGAGATCGCACCTTTATGCATCAAATAGAAGTTAAATTTCCATTCTTGACTTGAACACAAGACTTCTCCACAAATATATGAATATAATGAAAGTTTGCAGGCAATGAAGTCAAATGTTTACATGTGCCTATGACTCCTCGTCACTGCTTTCAATCCTTTTCTTCCCACCGCCCGATTCGGAAGGTTTCGATTCCTCTTGACCCTTTTCAAATACTTCATCATCCGAGTCATGATTTTTCGACAAGGTATTTTTGCTCCTGTACTGTTTGGATTTCGTCCATTCGTTTTCCTCCTCCTCCTCCTCTGCATGAGAATGAGTTTCATCATCGTGAGAGCCAGTCGTTTTGGGAGGAAGAACTTCTAGCTCTTCGTCGTCTTCTGATGATTTATCACCGTTGCTTCCCACAGAGTCGGAATCATCCTCGGAACCGTTCGTGCGTTGGTGCCTCTTTTTCAAAAAGTCAGCCACTTGTTCCTCGGGAGATTTCCAATCTTCCTTCTCTCCTTTTTTGTCTGGCGGTGTAAAGTGCGGATTGATGGGAACTACTCTGCTGCCATCTCCATCTTCCTCATCCACTTCGTTATCGTCCACTAAAAAATCTTCCATGTCATCTTGCTGCTTTAAATATGGCGAGCTGACTTCTCCCCAAACCCTCTTGGCACGATTGGGAAACGAGCGACTGAATTCACTTCCCATTTCTCCCGAGCCTTTGCCACTTAGCTCAGCTTTATCAATGAGACTGAGAAGGAGTACAAACAATTGATTTCCACCGCTTTGCCAATATCTCATCATGTCCCCATGCACCATTGTTTGTTTGAGGAACTTTTTGAGCCATCGTTGCAGCAGTCCATCTGCTGCTCTAATCTGTAAACAGCAGCACAACATGGGATGATTGTGAGACGAAAATTTGAAATGGATAACCTAATGGACATGGATGAAGTGAAGGAAACTCACCTGAAATCGCTTGTACAAATCATTCCCCTCCAACTCCGAAGGATCCACCCCATGAACACACCTCAAATGAGTCTTGACCCCCGACAACAACCGAAAACAAAAACTCGAAGCAATCTCAAACTGATCCAAATCCAAATTCCCCAAAATCGTCAATGGATCATCCAAAAACGAATATCGATCCACATCCCCGTTCTTCCCATCTTTCCCATCCTTCCCTTTTTGCGCAGTGTGCGCCTCCTCCTCATAATCACTCTCATCATCCGCCTCCACCTCCTCGTCCCCCCGATTCCCCAACCTCCGATCTGCCTCAATATAACACAACGGACAACAATACAAATCCGTACTCCCCATCAAATTCTGCACATACTTCTGAAACCGATCATTAAAATTTTCGGCACTACCACCAAGGCCAATGTATTCTCCCTCTTCGTCAAAATCCTCCAAATCCTCCTCCAAATCGTTCCGCGAGGAAATGCCCCACCCTCCATTTCTATTGATTTTTTTGTATACTGCGCTTTGCTCAATGTTTAACGCCGCCCTTCCAAACCGTGAGGCAATTTGATCCAACAGGTCGTCGTCCATGGGGGATCGGAAATGAGGCGGCTGTAAAAATTTCAATTTGTTCTTCCCACTGGACGCCTCGCCGAACGAGTTGTCATTCGAAGGATTCAAATTGTTCGCCCCCGAAATCGCCACGCGGTACAATGTCTCCAACGCAAAACAATGCCGAGTCTTGCCATCCGGAGCGACGTAACAGACGTGAGGTTTCGTTTTGGAAAGGGGCACCATGGTGATTCCATCGGTGGTGGAGGGGCAAGTGATGCATTTGGAGGGTGTGGCGGTGGAGGGACTGTAGGGTGTTTTGGGTTTGTTGGGTTGGGAGAGGAGGGCGTGTTCGACTTTGGATTTGCGGGGGGTGGAGGGTCCTTTTTTGTGTTGGTCGTAGGCGTCATCGTCCGATGAGGAATGTGGTTCTGGATGTTCACTGTAGTCGCTTTCCTCTGGATTGTTGCTATTGTTGCTACGCCCCTTGTTTGATCTCGATTTGGATTTTGCAGCATCCTCGTCACTGCTCTCCCCACTTTCACCATCCTCCTTCAGATCCAATGGCTTTCTACCCGTCCCATGTTTGGGACTCACGCCATACCCAGTCCTCTTACTCCCACCCCCTCGTTTTGCGGGACTCACCATGACCGAAGGCCCTTCATCCTCCTCTGAGCTTCCCTCGTCCGCCGTTCCAATATCCTCTTCCACCTCCTTGTAGGACCACAGGTTTTCTCTGTTTGCCCCCCTCCCACCTCGACCACTGCGAGTGGGATAATTGTGCCTCCTCGTGACTAATTCATCGCTGTCGGAGTCCAAATGGCTATCGTCCACATTTTCATCCTCTTCCTCGTCCAAATTTTCTTCGTCGTTGGCATTGTCGTCGTAATCTTCATCGTCGTCGTATTTGTACCGTTTTTGATTTTTGTGTTGGTCCATGGCGCTGGCACTTCGTTTTCTACTTCCATTTCTGTTCGTTCCATCCTGTGCCTCGTCCTCCTCGTTCTCCTCATCCTCCTCGTCACTGTCACCACGATTCCTTCCTTTCCTGCCATTCGTTCCACCACCAGCCCCACCAACACCATCACTTCTTTCCCTATCATCACTCTCCTCACTCTCCTCCTCCAACAACTCCACGTCATCCTCCTCCAAAACATCGCCAAAAGCCTCTTTGACCGTCTTCATCTCCTCTTGGATCGATTGATGCATTTTCGCTTCCGTTTGTCGCGTGCATTGCCGTTTGGGCCGGCGTCCATTGGTTTCTTCCTCTTCCTCTTTTTGTTGGTGTTCCTCGTCAGAGGATTCTTCGAATGCCGAGCGGGTGTTGCGTGTATTGCGGGAAGTGCGTGCGGATCGAGCAGGTGCGGCTCTGGTGGCTCTCGTAGCTCTGGTAGCTCTGGTGGTTCTGGCAGCACGAGATGATTTAGATTTAGAAGCCGTTTTGCGTCGTCTCGGTGCTCCAAAGTCTGAATCATCGTCACTGTCCTCCTCCTCCTCCTCCTCACTGTCGTCATCATCATCCCCATCATCGTCCTCTTGATCCCAATCTTCATCATCTCCATCGTCCTCCCCGCTCTCATCGGAATCGGTGCTTGTCAACCCTTCCACCTCCTCCTCTTCTTCTTCTTCTTCATTCCTTTCATCATCCACCGAGTACTCTCTCGATTTCCTCCTAGACTTCTTTTTGGATTTTTTCTTCTTTTTCGATTTCTTCTTCTTTTTTGCCTTCTTTGCGGCTTTGGCACTTTTGGAGTCTTTCGTTGCTTTTGTTGGTTTTGCGACTTTGGTGGGTTTGGATTTTGCGGGTTTCATTCCTGTTCGACGGCCGGAAGGCATTCGTACGTGTCCTTTGCGCTTGTTGCGAGTGCTGTAGTCTTCATCATCGTCGTCATCGTCATCGTCTTCCTCGTCATCTTCGTCATCGTCATTCTCTTGATAATCATCCCCGTCCCCATCATCATCCCCGCCTTTGCCACCCTCATCCACATCCTCGTCCTCATCGTCCTCACTCTCATACTCCCCATTGGCACGACTCTCTTCAATCTCTCGATCAATTTCATCCGTGGTATACCGCCTTGGATTTCGTCTCACTGGCGACGGCTCCAAAGGTTTGCCTTTCCTTTTTCCTTTACTGCTGGCTTTTGACTTCTTAGTTGCTTTTGCTTTCGCACGGCGATTGGGTCGAGAGGGCGTTCCATATTCTTCATCGTCGTCGTCCATATCACCCTCCTCCTCCTCATCCTCATCGTCGTCGTCGTCGTCATCGTTTTCTTGAAAATCTTCATCGTTGTCATCGTCCTCTTCTTCGGGACTCGTGGGTTCGTCTTCCTCCTCTTCTTCGCTGGAAAACACCATTTTGAATCAGACGTGATATTTGAATTTCACCTTGTTCGAATTGGCGGTAGTAGCGGTGGCAGTAGATCTGGATGGTAGGGTAGAGTAGTGGCGCTGACGTATTAGGTAGGTCGTATTGGTTGGAGTGATGGGAGGTCGTGTTTCGTGCTTCCTCTAGCGGTTCCCCACAACTGTTTTCCGATTCTTCCCCATGGTGGGTGTGTTGCCTTCCTTTTTCCTTTTTCTGTCAAGGTTCGTCTCGTTGAGATTCATCAGCTAAATTTTCGAGCGTTGGAAAGATGTTCAAATTAAATAATTTAGTTACAGGTCTAATTAGTGATTAATAATCTTTGATTTTCATAATAGTTTGTGGCTTGATGCAAGTCATAATAACCCCTTTTCAAAATGATTTTTTTGAAAAGATTTTGGCTTCTCATGATGCTGTGTCGAATTTTTGGCGCAGGCAAAATCAATCTGGAACTCTCACTCCCTCTTAATCTCAAAGAAGAGAAGAGTTCATAAAAAGAACAGTGTAGGTATGTAGGTAAGTATCTGGAGTCTTCTTGAGTGCATTGTTTGAACGTTTGAACTGATGTGGATGGCAACCAACCATTGGGAAATATTCATGTAAGATGTAACCGTGTAATTGTCTTGGTTTTCAATCCATTTCTTTGATGTTCACTTAATGAAACTCCAGATAAATTTAATAGTAGGACCAGAGTAGGACCATCATCTGAAAAAAAAACTTATTTGTTCATTCATCTTTTGGGTGATTCGGATTTAGTTATTCATGAGGCTCAGTTGATAGACCACAAGGCACTATCACTGCACTGGAGAGGCTACACTGTGCTCCATGGATCAATCAACAGAATCTCACCTTCTCAGGCATATATTTTCACGAAGCACAGCTCCAAGGGCACTACCGAATGAAGGTTGCACCTTGGACTTGGAAGGTATTAAAATAATTTAAAATGGGTTTATCAGTAGTAATTGGAATGGTATTGGGCTTCATTCCCAATCTCCTGGTCCACAATATCATAAAACAATTGCAATTGTTTAAAATGATACATCTAGAATACTCCGGGTAAGAACTTTATCCCCACAACAAAAATATGTTATTAAAAATTATATTATTATTTGCAAGAAACTAATACATGATATAGTTTTGTGAGTAGTTATTACCTTTTTGAGGGCAAATATGGGCAAGCTTGTATTGTTTTATTAAGTTAAATTACTTTATTTCTAAGTAGACAATGTGCTACCACCTTTCATGATATTGAAAAGCAAAAGCTATCCTTTAACTTATTCTTATTGGTATCTGTGAAGAATGATCAAATTTATGTTTGCTCACCATCATATCAGTTGATAAAAAATAGTATTTCATATGTATGATCAGTTTGGTTATGATTTCAACCTTATTAACACATGAAATCATAATGTTGCTTCAAAAATCAAAAAAGGTGTCCAAAAATAAGCCATACATGAGAATAAACTGAATCAATCACATGCTTTCTGCAAAGTCATCTATAGGCCACATGGCATCTGACCAGAAACTATCCTTTACCTGTTTCTTCACTAAACTAGCTCCAATTTTGTGCCATTGTGTACATGTTAATACTAAGATATAATGATACCTCATTGATAATTGGAGTTATTGGTCAAATTACTAGAAGAGCACAGAGAGTAGCTACTAACAATGTAAGTGATTATTGTATAAAAACCAAACATCAGTATGAGTCAGTATGGTTTTTTTTCATACGCAAGATACTTGTAAATTAGGTAGCTTTCTCCAAATTCTGATTCCATTCTCCATGCATATGCTCGGTACCATATTATCTATGCTGTTCTCACCTGGATGCAGTACATAGATGGTAGTGATGTACATGATCTATGTTGTACCTTATCATAGAAGTATGTTGTAGTAGCATGTTTTGAGTGTTGAGTTTGTTAACACATTTATGAAACCTCAGGCACAGGTTTGAAGCACAGCGCATGGTGACTTGTAATCAAAGCACAGATTGGCCATCTGTAACACATAATGCATGTCACATTTTTTATTTGAAATTTTGCAAATGTTTGAAGCCCAGCGCATCCAAGCAAAATTTGATAGCATTGTGCCTTGTGGTACCATCACCATGCATGCATGGATGGGTGGGTTCATTCAATGTTTGATAACATGTATCAACAATCAGAAAAGATTTGAAATTCTGATAGATGGTGAACGATTGAAAATGAATGATGACAAGAGTGTGAAAATTGACTTCCAGCTGGCAACAGAATCCAATGTTGTTTTAAACTCATGTTCACTTTGATTTTGTGAGAGATGCAAGACTTTCTGAATCAAATGATTTCAGATTCAAATCTGAAACAAAAGTTAGAAAATGAAATGTTCATAAATCAACTATTTATCAATGTAATTCTAAAAAAAAATATTTTGACATGGCATAATTCAGTTACCTATTTTTTGTGCAAATAAGTTTCAAATTCAGGTAATTATTTCAAAAATGACAATATCTGAGACACTTTCAAAACTTTTTAGAAATGATAAGATTCCGTACAAGTGTAGGTAGATCTATGCAAAATCTGATACTTATCGAAAATGGTAAGTTTCAGAGTACTATTCCTATGTCAATCCTATGGTACCTGAATTTTGTGTGATGCTTTTAAACCAGAAAAGACCATAGATTCATATTTTGGCTCTCTAATAGTCCATTTTCATCACCCAACAATCAGAATGGAAGTAAGAAGTGATTATCTAAAAAATAATCTTACAATATTACTATGGGTAATATAAGTGTAATACATAAAGGAAATTTTAGATGGTCAAAAATGACTGGCAAATAACGTACAGTCTCTTGTTGTACTTATTCCTAAATGGATTAATAGAGTAAATATTGTTATCATCTACTTACATACTGTTGTATTCTGACACTTATCATTTTGATAAGTTTCAAAATTTAGTAGACAAATCTCAAGTAAAATTTATCAAAATTGATAAGTAGTCACAACATTTCTAGTTATGGGTTTTAAGCTTTTAATTTTAACTACAGGGGCTTGTTGGATTCCCTCCTTAGCAAGCCACAATTTTACATGGCTGGTACAGGAATTGTGGGTAGGGTACGACAATTACTAGTAAGAACAAGTCAGAGCACCTAGACCTTGTGGGATTATGCATTACAGTTTCTTCTATCATCTACTGCATCTGGTCTTTCACAATGCCCATCTGCTTATGACAGGCATTATTGTACATTCTTGCCATTGCAACAAGAAGCTGGCTGAGCACACAAGCCACGTGGCAACTGGAATTGGAATTGCAAACTTTGGTTTGAAGATCAGGTCCATGCATTAAGTGGAATGCACATTCTTTTGACATGATAGCTTTGTGTTTGTTGCTCTTGTCATGCTCAAATGGAACCAATGGTAAGTATGTTGATGGAACAATTTTTTTTCATTTTTATTTGTAGGTTGAGTGAATGCAGCTAGCTATCAATACAGGAGTTGGTTTCTTCAAAAGCTGACATTACAGACATGTTTCAATTGGACTTGGCCAAATTAACACTGGTTATGATATCCATAGCTCAAGAAATTCCTTCATTTTTGCCCCCATAATCACATGTACATTTTTAGAATATTCAATCTACCAAAAAAAAGCAATGACTAACCCAACCAATGTGAAAAAATCCTTGTGACAATAAAAAGACAAAATCCCAGAGGAAGTCATGTGTTGCAATAGCTCAATATCTATTAGTACATTATGACATTTTCAGCTTATGTAACACTACAGAACAGCATTTACTGGGCAAGGTATTGTACTTGCCTGGTAAACCATCCCTAAAACCAAATCTACCGCAACATCACAATGAATTACAGGAGAGACTCCATGATGGATTTCAACAATATCCCATGGGAATGTACCCAAGGGATCTCCTTGCATCAAAGAACAAGATTTATCAGAACCATTGCACTTTTACTCTTATGGACAGGAAGTTGGTATTTTGAGCACTGGTGAATTTTGCTAGCGGTGTTTGAATCTCGTTTGAAACAAAGTTTCAATTGGAGTTTTCACGAACTTTTATGGAAAGGCAAATTTTAATGAACAAATTGTGACTCCTGACTGATGTTTGTAAGCATCAATCATTGGTTTGTTGATTTATATTTGGGGATATTAGAAATTAAATTTGATTCTGAATGGAAAATAATACTCACATTCATGATGCCGCATCATGGTCTTCAATTAACAGAGCAACGAGCAAGTATATACATGAGACAAAAATTGAATTGTTCGATTCTGCTGAAGGCCATATATTCTCAAGCATGGAAGAAAATAAAGAGTCCCACGAGACAAAGTAACCCGAAACGAAACATTCGAGACAATTCGAGAGCCAAGCTCCCATCACTCGTGGCAATGTCTGGCTCACTTTGCATGTCCGGATCTTCTTGTTCCCTTGTGTCTATCACTACGTCGTCCGCAGGAGAGGCAACCGATGGCGAAATCGTCGAACCATCCACAGTATCCTCCACAGCACTCTCCACAGGACCCGCAGTCTCCTCCACCTCCATGTTTTCTGTGTTTCCTGCATCTTCCTCATCGTCCTCTCCCGCAGCCCCATCCGCCTCATCCACCCCATCCGCCCCATCCGTCAAACCAGTCAAACTCTCACCACTCTCACGCTTGGGAGGAACATCCAGCCGATAAATCATCTCACAAGTATTCACCAATACAAATTCCCCATTCATGCTCTCCAACACCCCACAATCATTGTCGAAACTCTGATTTATGAATTCCACNTGATTTATGAATTCCACCAAGAGCATGGACGACACAGATGACACGGAAGGCATGGATCCCTCCTCCCCCTCCCCCCCCTCCTCCGTCCCATCCGACCCATCAGTCCCATCCAGGATCCAAACTTGATACGTGGGGGGATCGGATCCCATTCGAAACCCAGACAGGATCAAGCGATCGTCCGACATTCGGTTTCCTTGGTAGGGGACAAAGTCGGGGATGGATGTGACATAGTCTGTCTCCACGCCATTGGTGAGGAATACATCCATATCGTTGGTCCCTCCACTTCCTCCACTCCCTGCACCGACGGAGAATATCAGGAGCCTGCCGTCCATCGGAGGCCCGGTGGCCACTCTCCCGCGGTAGGCACCGGCGTCTCCGAACCCAGTGATTCCCGTGTGTGTCTCCACGTCTTTGCAAGTGGTACCCTGCGGCAAATCCTCCATATCCTCCATATCCTCCCCATGCTCCCCATCCTCCTCCTCGCCTGGAATGCCTGGAATATTGGTATTGCTGGTGTTGCACGGAATGAGCGGCGTGGTAGACTCCTCCGTACCTCCGGTCAAGAACGAGAAGGAATGTTCTCCCGTAACTCCCGTGTGGACCCGCCCATCGTCGAACTTAAAATTCATTCCAAATTTCATCCGCCCCGATTTGCTCGCTCCCCCCCCATGATGGAAGTATTGGACGGTACTCTCCGCAGTTCCGAGGGTGCGCCACAACCCCTCGTCGGCGGAGAATAAGACGTGTCCATCGTTGGTGACGGGGTTCCGTTCGTGCGGGAGGATGTTGGCGCCGAATGCATTCGAGGTGAGGAGTGTCGTGGTCGTGGTGCGTGTCGTTTGTGTTGTGCTTGTACCCGATGCATCCGTGACATGCACCGCATACACATTGGTTCTCTCCGGCTGCCACTCGTCATTGTCATCCAAGACGTATTCGTCGTGCAAGGCCACCAAAATGTATCCGTTCCCGGCACCCACGGATTGGATGGCGTTGGGGAAGGTTTCGACGGTTTCGATGTGAGCGATGGGAGTTGTGTGAGTGATGGTGTGTCCTCCTTGCTCTCCTTGCCATCCCTGTCCTCCTTGTCCCTCCTGTCCTCCGTCCTCCAAATGAGTCAACCGAAAGAGCGTCGAGTTTCGAGCAAAGTACACGGCATTCCGAAAGGTTAAAAAATTCGAAATCCAGAATCCGCCCGCGTCGGTGCCTTCCATTACGCGGATGGCTCCACCCTCTCCACCCTCTCCGCTCTCTCCATCCCCTACATCACCTACTTCCCCTCCACCCTCTCCATCACCTCCATGTTTGGCACGGTGGGCATACAAACTGGGCCCAACGGCAATGTACGCCACCCCCCCACTCCCCTGCCCGAACCAATGGACATACTTCGGACCATATTTCGTATCGGAAATAGGATCCCAGGTGCCCACGTTGGTGACGTCATGGCCATCATGGCCATCCGTCATCCACAGTGTGTGGTCTTGTTCGGTGGCGAATATGAGGTAGGGGAAGGAGCCATCGGTGCCGTCGGTATAATCGGTGCCATCAGTACCATCGGTGGCGTCAGTGCCATCGTCCGGGCCTTTGGAGTGTTGGGGCAGGGTTAGGTCGAATGTGACGTCAGTGGTGGAAAGGGAGTGGAGGAGGGTGAGGTTGGCACCGTTGTGGAGGTTGTAGATGGATTGGGCCGTTGAGGAGGGAACCAGGAACAGGGCTAACAGGGCAAATAGGGCAAATGGGGCAGCCATGCCAACAGGTGAGGACACTGTCATGATTGTGCATTGGGTCTTGGGTACTTATTGGGTCAGTTGTGTGCGTGTTGTGTTGTGCGTGCTCAGTGCTGCTCAGTGCTCAGGCGTGCTCATGTTGTCTATGGTAGATTTGTCTTTACCTTTCTTTTTTTAATTTATCATATTATTTTTAGAGATTACTTCTACTTTTAACTTATTTCAAATCAAATTATTCCTAAATACAAAAACTATTCTAGAAACACTGAAGTTTTTTGTACTGTGTTCTAAAGTTTGTGGTGCAAGCCAAAACACAATCCAATTCAACTCAATTCTTCCTTGATTCCCACAATAGCTTCATGCAATCCTGGCCAATTATGACACCACACTACAACACTGAAGATGGCCACCTGAGCTATGGAGAAACGGAATCATTTTCAACTCTTTCTGCACACCACATCAATCTTTCATCAAAATAATGGCAACGTGTTGTCAATAACCAATGGATGTGGGGAGAGTAGTACTTGTAAGTGATATTTATTCTTTTTCAATAGAACAAGTATTTTTGGAGGCCAGTATTGGTGGGGAACAAATTATTTATGGTGTCAAATATAGTGCTGCAATCAGCTATGAAAAAATAATTGAGAAGATGATTGTTTGATAAATCACATTGTGTTCCAAAAGCAAAAACCACTTCTACAGATGTCCATGGCAATAAAAAAATAGTTGAGTATAATCCAATTTATAGAGAAAAATGCTTTTTAGCACCACAGTTGAACCCAACAGTTCATGGATGTCAAAAACTTAGTGAAAACAAAAAAAATCTTATCATTCTTATTTTTGTGCAGAGGATTGTGCTAGACAGATTATGAAGATAAAGGAGTCCTATCCTGATATAGAGCAAAATTGACATCAAACTGTGACACGGGTTTCTATGGCAAACAATGTAATTGTCTCTCTGTGTATTGAAATGTATGAGCTTTTAATATTCTATTCATTGTCTAAGCACAGCCATTTCTTGTTTAATTGTCCAAACAAAAAATTAATATAGATTCATCATCCATGGCCAAGATTGTTAACTCCTAATTCAACCACATCCTTCTTCAATCATCTACTCTTCAAAATCTGATACCCATCTGTCAGTACTCTATCATATCTACAGGCTTGACATACATTTTTTTGCCATCTGCCCTTATCCCTCATTCCCAAATAACAACACTGATGTCATTTGAAAATTTAATGAAAAGTTTAGAAATTATGATAAAAATGTGTTTAATTCATAACTACACATCAATGTTGCCTTTTTGTGTTAGAAGATTGTCATTATTGCACTATTACAGTAGAAAAAATTTTCCTAGCTTTTTCTCTGTTTTTTATGTTAATTATTTTTGTGGTTAGTTTTGTGTCTCAGTGAAGCTTGGAAGCAAACATGAAGCTGATAGTGTTTGGTTATGTCTGTGATGTATGAGGAATGACGTGATTGAAAATGGAAGAATGAATTGGGAACTGGTACACTATTATCTTGTTCATTCCATTCCCAGATCCAGTCATGCTACTTTGTTGTTGATGCCTCCTTTGCTTAGCTGATGCATGTGACATGGCCTTTTTATTGTCAGGGCTGGTTAAGTGGCTTGAAATTTGCTGGTAAAATCTGGTTTGGTTGGAAACACCATGTGACCAACTTCTACACAATTGTGATTTTTTCATTGTCACCTTTGTTGTCTTATGACATTAAAGTCAAGAATGAGTCAAATTCCAAAATTGATTGTTGGATGACCTATGTGGTTTCAGCTTCTGATATGAATTTCAACTTTTTTACAAAAGAATAGATGCATTCTTGTGACTGTGTTAAGATTTTTTTGCAGCAGTTGTAGTAAATTTTACATTTGAATTGAACAAGAAACTTACATCATTATTTGTGGCACCTAATACATCAACTAATGTACGCTTCTCCAATTTGGGATTCACCACTAATATACTGTTTGTACAGTTACAAGCAGCATCAATATCCACATTGTGAAAGTTCTGACCAATGTTTTTTCTTCCACCTTATGTACTTAGCTGAAGGTACTGCGTCCATGTTTGTTGATTCTTCTGTTTCTCAAAGTAGCAACTTTCCAAAAGCTGGTGTCACAAATGTTGGAGCTACATTTCTTGCTTCTGTATAGCTGTCAGTAGTTGCAATGAGCCACCAAATCAAAAATATGACTACATCACCAACATGTTTCTGTTTTAACTGTATATAATGCTGTCACAACAACTGCAGTTGAAAGAATCATGGTCCAACCTGTGTCCACTCATGTAAGAAAAATTCTGTAAAAACCTTGGGGGTACCTTTAGGTTCTATTTTTTTCTCAAGCGGACACAAATGCAACCATACACAACTATGAGTGGGTTTTAGACACACCTTTCTGGTTTGAATTTATGTGAAGCACTCAATCCCAACCATAAAGATGTGACTGGAAACTCTCTCCAGTCAACAGTGCAGTTACATAAAGTGTCAAGTTTGCAGTAGTTTCAAGCATCCATTATGTTCCAAAAGTGATGTTCCTAGTCAATGTTTCTTCTTTATCCACTGCAGTTCAAGAACCCATTTTTCTGCTGCATGAATAATTATAATGATTAAAAGGATATTGTCTCAAGATGATGCATCCACAGTAATGTCACTGTCACAAGTGATATTGGTTCTTCTATTGGTTCTGAATACATACTTGTGGTCAACTAGCATGATTAATAATTCCAATGCTGTATTCATGGTTGTTGTGCTCTCTGTTTCCTGAAGTAGCCATTCATTAAAAACCATTGTCACAAACAATGTAGCATGGATTTTTGATTCTGCCACATTCAGAACTATTGAGAGTAACAATATGCTGGTGAGTTCAACTAGGATGCTTACAACCACCAATTCAGACAATGCCATACTCTTCACAACACATGTATTGATTTCATTGTGGTTCTGACCATACTCATCATACAACACCATGTTGCCCCATTTATCATGATATTTTTTATCATGAGCCATTGGTGTTGCTAGTTTTATTTACAACACAATTCTTTTCAATGTAGAAACAACAGATGTAGCATTGGTTAAGCCTTTTGGTGTGTCTGCCATGACCACTGCAATTGAAACAACTGATGAAGCTGATGAGATGGCCCAACTCAAGAACCACTTGTTTTCCTCACAGTACCCTTTGTTATCCATGATGACACACTCTCATCTTTTGCATCCAACAAACCAAATTTAACAACATCCACCACATCTCTTAGCCACATCAATTTATGCAGCTATCTTCTCCACATTTATGTAACACTGTCACAAAGTCTCAAAGTTAGCTAGTCAACTACAAAAAATAAAATATGAACTTCACATCAATTTTTCTTTCTTGCTTATATATATAAGCATCTGTACACCAAATACTTATCCACTGTATTAATATGTGTCATCACAAACTAAACTATCCTTAGCAGTAGTTGAATACAACCATTGCTCAAATAACAATGACTAATCCTTTCAAACAACAGTTTCCTAAACAACTACTGTTTCTAACTTCTAACAATGGTTCTTGATTTCCTTTTTCCAAATAAGTCACATTTGAATGAGTTGAACAGAGAGAGAAGTCTATTTATTTTTCAAGGAGATATGTTACAAATTTTGCCTCAACCAGTGATACTATTTCCCCAGCTATTACATTCAAAGTTGGTGAAGGTAGCAATTATCTGAGAAGTTGGCATTATAATCAATGAATCCCAGACTCAACAGCTGCTTTGTCCTATCAGAAGGGGCACCAAATGATCCAATGAATCTCCTAATGATGTATATCTTTTGTTTAAAGAGGTCATAAGTCAAAAGCTGATGTTGAATGTGATGCTTATGCATTCCTTGCTCCCTGTCCCCTATCAGCAGTTGCTTCAAAAAGCTGCCACGGCCCAAATGTCAATCAACCACCCAACATCATTGCCTTGACTAATTTTGGCTACCCCCATGATTGACAATCTTCATCCTTGCTGTTGTCTCTGCACAAGTCATGTACAATTCCAATTATCTATGAATGGATTCCCTAATAAATTTCATGACATGAAACCTGATATCTTAAATCTTTCTTTTGCACTCCCTCCTGTGACAGCCATTGAGTGTTCCAAAATGAAGTCACATAAATGATGAACCATCAAGAGTAGCAAGTCCACTGTTTTTTGTTTTGAGGAAAAAATTGGTGAACAATCATAAACTTGAAGATGGTGCAGGCAATGAATGAAAAATGTTATCATTGGTCACAATTAAAAATAGGATTGCTGATGACAACTTCAGTTTGAATTATGATGATGATGTATTTGGAAATTTGAAAAGTTCATAGCATAAAACTTAGTAACTTAAACCCTTCTCCGTCACTCCCTTCTGTAGTGACAATCATTGGTTGTTCTAAAATAGTGCCACTTAAATAATGTAGCATCCAGATTTAATTAATGGACAAAATTGAGGACAGTCATGAACCCAAGGATAGTGCTGGCAATTGATGCATAATGTTATTGGTTGTCACAATGAAGAGAAGGGGTGATGGGGTTTAGTTTTTGATGAAGAGAAATAGAGCAAATATCATTGGGTGAAGTTGGAGATTCATGACTGACAACTTTGTAATGATTGTGGTGGGGATGGATTGGAAAGTTTAATTTAAAAGTTAAGCTGCACTTTGGGTGTTGAATTGCAAGCCTTGAATCCCTTTTTGTAAGATGGGAGCAGTGGAGGATTCTGTTGCAAAAGAGGCTCTCAATGTAGCTGTAGAAGCCAAAGAAAATTTACCACCAGTAACATCAACCTGTCTATTTATTACATAGAAGGTGACATTTTCCCACAATTTGTAGGGCTGTCTGAAATTTATATTCATGATTTACAATGCACCTCACCAGTATTATGACAATGAGATTACTCATTATCTCTGCTGCATGGTTGGGCATGATGTGGCTCCCATCATTGTCATTGCGGGCAGGATATGATATTAGTCATTGTCATGATGGGGATATAAGTATGAATATAGTTTGATGATTGCAAGTGGATTTCTGGGTCTAAAATAAATGACAGATTATTGTCATTGTTTTGGCTGCTGGTATTTTCAATCCAGCAAGTTTCAGTGTCATTTTTTTCACAAAAAAGGATGATCCCCGTTATTTATTTGTGGAGATTGAAATCACTTCATTTCTCCAAAATGATGAATGGTTCAATACAAAAATTATTCCGACCTAGCTTCAACAAAAGCTGCATAAAATAATACAATATTATTTTGGAAAGGTGAAAGGTGAACAATAAAATGTTATTCGAAACACTTTTTGATAACACAATCGAGCGAGGTTGAGGTTGGTTGAGGTAAAAGTGGCTGATTGTTATGTGCATTTGCTCTATCTTTGCTGTTGGTTTGTCACATTAGGCTTAAATTTTGTGTATTGCAAATTGCGTCCTGTCCATCCACTGTTGAATGAATCAATAAATCCACCACCTGCCACCTGTCCACCATGGGGTTTATACTGTTTGATTGGACACCACCTGGCATTTTGAAGGCGGCTGCGTCGTCCGTCCTTTCAAAGCGAAACCAGGTGATTGCTTGCAAAAGCTTGCAACATTTCCACTGGCTTACACTGGGAGCTGTCAGTTCCAGAGATAGCTGCCACGGCCAAAGATATCACCGCAACTTCCTAACGACGAAACATGTCGGACGTAGACGAATCCGAGCTGTCGCCGGTGAAGGACGATGACGCCGCAGAAGAAGAAGCGGAGGAAGAAGCAGTGGAGGAAGCTGAGGACGAAGCAGAGGAAGCAGCAGAGGAAGAAGCAGAGGAAGATG
>JALLOT010000681.1:0-18459 GCA_036939595.1 Thalassiosira livingstoniorum
CAGCTGGAGGTCCTGAACTTCTTGAGAAGAGAGACTATTTGATGGATGTAAGCAACCTTGAAAAACCAACACAGCAACTGATTCAAGCTTGAACTTTGTCCCGAGTCACACGGCATACGCCCCCAACACAGTTGGATATGTGATCGCAGAGAGAGTCCAAGTGAAAACACAGCTGGAGGTCCTGAACTTCTTGAGAAGAGAGACTATTTGATGGATGTAAGCAAACTTGAAAAACCAACACAGCAACTGTTTCAAGCTTAGACTTTGTCGCGAGTCACACGGCATATGCCCCCAACACAGTTGGATATGTGATCGCAGAGAGAGTCAAAGTGAAAAACACAGCTGGGAGGTCCTGAACTTCTTGAAAATAAATCTGTAAAAAGGAAAATGAAAGGAGATTTTGAATTAGAGTCAACAAAGAAACAAATTAAAATGAATAATGGAAAGAGCCACTGTTTTCCCCCCGTCCATAAATTTGAAGTACCTCCCGTCTTCCTCACCCCCCCCCCCATGGTGAAAAACATTCAACAATCAACAACTGGATCAACCCCCCCCCCTCCCCTATTTGACAATGGTTGGTGTTGGGAGTGTGGGTGGGTGTGTGCTCACTCCTTTCTCTCGCGCCATTCTTGCGACGCGATATATACTATTAACCACCTCCCCCAACACTGCACCTCGTTCCCCGCGCCACACGCTGACACACACACATCAAAATCAACTATGATTCATGCTCCCTCGCCATGTGAGAAAGCATAAAATGAACATGGCAGCTGCAGGGGGAGCAGCCACGACGAAGGCAGCGACGACGAAAGCTAAGCGTGCCTCGTAAAATTAACACGCGCTGCCTCGTTCACCCGCGCGCCACACGCCAACACACACATGCAACAACCAACAATGATTCTTGCACCTTCCCTTTGGGTATGAAAAGATAGAGAGCACAAAGAAAACGCAGCTGCGGGGGGGGCAGCCACAACGGAGGCGGCGACGACGAAAGCTGCTGTGATGGCGTTGGCAGTTGCAGCAGGCGCTGCCTCGCGTTCCCCCGCGTCACACGCCAACACACACATGCAACAACCAACAATGATTCACACACCTTCCCTTCAGGTAAGAAAAGATACAGAGCACAAAGAAAATGGCAGTGCGGGGAGGGCAGCCGCAACGGAGGCGGCGACGACGAAAGCTGCTGTGATGGCGTTGGCAGTGGCAGCAGCAATGGCAGTTGGCAACACTCTGATAGAGCAGTATGATATTCTGTACTTTCTCATACTATAATAAATATATATACTAACCCAAACAAAATATGGTATTGTTTATACAAATAATCACATGAAAAGGGAATATACAAGAACGTTTTTGTCCGTTTTGGTAATATTTTTTTAGTAGTACTATATTATTTTCAACCTACGTACTATTACTATAGCTTACTGTACAAATTTGGTGCCAATTATTTTTGGGAACTTCCATTAAGAATGTTCCTTGAAGTGCTTCGTTTTTCAGCAAAAAAAAATCATAAATTCAACTAAAAAAATATTACTTAAATAATAATATTTAATTATGACGTAACCTAACAGTTATGGAATCGTGTGAAAGATTTGTGAACTTTGTGGAATGAGAATGACTCCACGCAAATTAAGTCTAAATTAAATCGGAGAAAATAGTCAATTTTTTATTTTTTGGGCAATATCATATTACGGGAGAATTATTTCGATACTCCTACCACAAATGTTGGAGACCTCGATTCCGCAATAATTAAATCCGCTAATCCGCGGCTAATAGATATTATTTTTTTCCCGTGTTTCTATCAAACACCAATGTTTTAAACTTGTTTGTGCTCAGAATATTGGATTTTATAGCATCAAGCATCAACTGACCCAGATCTGGAGTATATCAATGGGTTTGGATGATTTAATGTGTTTGCAGAATATGGTATATTGTAAATAATGAAAGTAAATGTACTACTTACCACGGTAAACAGTAAAGGTAATTTCTTGATTTATCCCCTGTAAAGGATAATTACCATATCCCAGCCAAAACTAGATTTACCCAGTAAGTTCCCCTTTACCAGATATATTACCTGGTAAATATGGGACTATATCTTCTTAAGTACCATGAATCAGCTCCCATGGATCATAGGGATCACACCACATGATTATAGATTTAAAAGTTTTAGTATTTTAAATTGAAAAATCACTGACAAAATTTTTGAAAAGAAACTCATATTATTTTTAGAGTAACAATGTGATCAAGCTTCAGAATAAATGTATAACTTCTAGATTCATTGATTCCATTGTACTTTCTTCTGGATGTTATAATAATTTTACATTTAAACTTGAGTTCCACTTGAGCCCAACATGAGTCACAAAAAGTTTCATTTAAATTCTATTTGAGTTGCACTTGATATCCATTTGATTTTCATTAAAATATTTTTGTATTGTTGTTCAATGATTCCCTGCATCACAAAATAAATTGCATTACTACAATTTTTTTTTACTTTCCTGCTTAAGGTCTGTCTCAAAAGCAAAACTTGGTTACTAAAAAATGATGCTATGTGTACCTTCTACAGAGGAATAGGTATCTCTAAACATGTTAGCACGGGCCACCTAGGGGTCTGTGACTGTTCCCTGGTGGACCATGAAATTCCAACTGTGGGGCATCCTATGAGATATCCTCCATGGCATTCTTTGGGTTTGTTACTACAAGATAACTCGTTGTTTTTGAGCTTAGGTTCTTCTCTTACTTTCTTCGTAGAAGAGAATTTACGACTTTTCCGGCAATTTCCCGCTGGCCCGCCATTTCTTGCTAGTACTTTTCCATATAGGAACTCAGTACACTCTGCCTTTTCCACAGATTTTCACTCTCTTCAATTCCCACAAGCAGAGACTTTATTTTCATCACCTTTCTTCGACTCTTGTTCCGGATATAGCTCCATGCCTCGTCCTCCGACTTCTTTGCAGTCTGCAGCTGCTGCGGTTAGGAAGCAAAAAGCTAAGAACTCTTCCAAAGATCCTGCCTCTACGCATGATGTATTTGAATTTGGAAAAGACGGCGACGACGATAGCCAAGCTCCTTCGAAAGTCACGGTGAAGACCAAACAGAAAAAGGGCCGTGGCAATTCTAAATCGTCCTCCACCTCGAAGAATGACTCATTGCAATCTTCCCCCTCATCCACGTTCCGTGTTGACCTCAGTGAACCTACGTCTGTCACTACAAAGAAGAAACCAGGGAAGAAAAATAGTGCCACCACTGCTCCGCCTCCGAATAAGGTTTCGAACAACTTTCCTGAGCGTAGGAAATCAAGAAAGAAAGGCAAACACGCCGACGGTGCCTCTCCCTCGTTCGATGACAGCTCTCCGTCTCCATTCTCTAACACGCCAAAACGAGTTGGGAAATCAAACAAGCGGGTCCAAATCAACTCTCCCTGCTTCTCTCCGACGCGTCAGTCGAACGATGTCAAGGAGGCTGATTTAACATCAAAGAATTCTCAAAATAACAACCAGATGATTAAGGGAACTATCCATTCTCCTCCACGTCGGTCTCCTCGGACGGCTTCAAAAGAAAAGATGAATGAGATTTTTAACGAGGCCCATCAGAATGAGAAATCAAATGCTGATCTAGCCGATGACGTTGAATCATTGGAGGGAGTGGATGATTACGGAAAATTGAGTGACGACGAGGGGGAGGAAGAATCTATTGTGATGCATGAAAAATTCATGGCAAGGATGGATGAAAAATCTATGCTCATTCGTCAACGGGAGGAGGAAGGCCGCATTAGGCGCGAGATGGAAGAAAATGCAAAACAGGAAGCCAAGAAGTTAGATGCGGAAAATAATATTCGGAAAAACCTTGAATCTAATAGCTTTCACGCCCTCAGTGATGATGAAGAGGAAATTGACTTCACTGATCCGTCGGCTCACACTTTATCCAACCTCAACTCTTCCTTTTGCGATGATGATTCAAGCTGGATTTCTGCCAGCTCGAAGCAATCTAAAAAGAACAAAAAAAAGGGTGGTAGGAAGAAAGGTGGTGCTCCGTCCAAATCAAAACAATGCCGTGAACGACGTAAGAGGACTCAAAAAATCTCTCCCCTATTATCTCGTTGCAAAGGGCAAGGTACTTATTTGGACGATGAATCTTCGTCTGTGTTGTCTTCATCCATGTCACATCAGTCAGATCAAAACAGCTCTACTCATGACATTCCAGATACCTCGGAAAATCTTGAATCAGGGGGTGGAAAATCCAATGACGGTGACGAGCACTCTAAAATTGAATGTTTCCATTCCTCCGCAAGAAAATACTTCGTGCTCCCTTGGTACTGTAGTTGAGGGAAATATGGAGTCTACTGCGGGTTCTGCAGAGGGATTAAATACTGCTGATGGTGCCATTAATGGATCTTCTTCGTTGCCACCGCCTGACAATGCAACTCTACCTATTGTGAATGCGGGTAATGTCATGAAACCTACGCAATCAGCTATTACTGACGGAGCCGGTCCAACTGAAATTATTCAGCCTATGGATTCTCAGCCTGCTGCCTCTGGAGAATTGCCTGGAGACTCAAAACTGCAACAGAATGTGGGGAATGCTACTGACAAGACCATTCGCTTTGGTCCGGAAGTGTCTTCTCTCTACGTCCCTCATTCGTCAGAAGCTCGCTCATCACCTCTTAATCCTCGTGCCTTAGACTTCACTCCCTCTACTTCTACTGGTGGTGTGCCATCTGTTACTCCTTCTTCTCCTTCACTTAAGAAATCATCCTTTGGTACGGTCAAAATCGATTCGTCTCCTACTTGTCAACTCAATGAAACCACTGATAATGTGGTCTCTCGTCTTAAAACATCACGTCCAAAACGAGATGAATCTTCCTTTTCCATGATCTCCCTGACAATAAGGCCATCAGATGATGATAAAGTTGATCCTACGGACAATGCTCTCAGGGGTTTTAGGAAATATTTTGAATGTATGAAAATGGTGGATGACTCGGTTGAAATTCAGAGAATTTGGACGGAGGATCAACATCTACCTCCTATTAAGTCTGCTGATCCAAAAGAATTTCCTTCGGACTACGTCTCAGTCACTAGCTTTGTGGAGGTTCCGTTTCCATGGCAATTAAATAGAGTATGGGGGCAAGACGAGAATGGAGACGATAAGAAACAAGGACCAGTGATTTTAAATTTCTACTTCGACTCTGAGAAATGCCCAAATTTCATTCTTTCAACTGACAATGTTTTGGGCAATAGGCATGGAGTGATTGCTCGACCTAAGGAATACGAAACTGTTGGAACGGGTGTCTTCTTCAATGTCTGTGTTGCCTCAGTTGCCTTCTCGCCTCAAGGTCTGCAGTCCATTTTATATGCCGGTGCTTCAACGGCTGAGATTAAGATGCAGAAGGAGAGCCAAGACAACACCTTTGTGGGTATAGACTTCCCACACTTTGTTGTCACTCTTCAAGGAGTTAAACAAGTTAAACTCTCTGATGCGTCCAAAGCGGTAGTGGCTCAAAGGACTCCGGAGGAGAAGTACAGCAATCACATTGGTCGGTGGTTTGCCATTCACGTTAGAGATGTTGACGTTGCGAGGGTTGCCACAGTTTTCACCTTCATGAATGAATCAGGCTGGATGAAAAGGAATATCGGACTCAAGGCTAACATAATTGTCACGCCAAATGGCAGCACTTTGGAACCTGATAAGGTGGAATATGCATTGTGCGAACACATTCATCGGTCGGTCAATCACATACTCACGGCAGTGGAAGTCACGAGAATCATCTCTATTAACAAGGTGGTTCGAGTAACGATGGCAAACCCTGACACAGCACCTCCATACAAGAAGACATCATTGAATAGGGTACTTATGTCTCTTGAGGCTGCATTTGGGAAACGTCTCCTTGACGGTATCTGTCCTAACCCTTCCTCTTCCAAGAAGGATTGCTATACACTCTCTTTCGAGAACTCGGCCCTTCACTTAGCTTTCGTTGCCAGGTTTGCTGACAAGCTTGCGCCTTGGATTTACCATTATGTGACAGCAATTTTGGGTTTTAGCGACAAGTGCAGGGACAACCTTATGTTCTCTTTTGATGAGGAAGCTCGCAGACTTGCCCCATTTTTTACATTCGATTCTGACACTCTTGAAGTTCAATATGAATACTCTACGATGAAAGAGACTTACATTCAAAAAGCAATCGATGATGGCCTTCTCAAACGGATTGACGAACCGCCTTCTCCTTCCCATCCTACTCCGGTAATGAGGCATGGGAAAATGCAATTTGATACGTCTGCTATGGAAGCGCTGGCAAAAAAGATGAACTACAAAGGCGCACTAGAAGATGTTAAATCTATTGCAGACGTTGATGGCAATGCTTCCACCTACACTGGTGCCGCAGGATCGGAGGGAGCGGATACTCTTCGTTCCAAGACTACTGCTGACTTTGCTCTGACTGCCAAGCAGTCAAAAATTGATGAGCTCAGGTCAAAAGAATCAAATGCGATGGAAATTGATGGTGAATCTGTAGTCTCTGATATTAGTGATACGTCTTATCAGGATGCTGCATTGAGAAAGGATAGGGCGATTGCTGAGGCCAAGCGTCGTGAGATAGAAGCTATTCAACAGATGGAGATGGAGAAGATGAGGAAGGAGTTGGAAGACTTGAGGAAGTTCAAGGAGTCTCAGATGACTTCATTAAACTCTTCCCAAGGCGACTCAGCCTCTCATGTTGCACAGCCCCTGCAACATGAGAAATGAGTAGTGTGAATTCACCCTCGACTGCGGGCACGAGTCGAGGGTTATCTAGGCGTATGAGTGCCCGGGGGATTGGGGGAATTGGCTGTAGACAACTGAGGTCTCAGCGGCGAGCTGGACTCTATCGTTCGGCTATTACATCAAAAAACATTCATAAATTTCATACAGCGAATCAATCTTTCATCGACAAAAATCAACCTACGTTTGAACAACTTAGCACCGGCATTACAAACGACATTCAGTCTTCTTTTCGCTCAAGAAAGCCTTCTAACTCACACGTGGACTCCATACTACAACTACACATTCAAGAGGAGCAAGGGGTTCAATCGACTCTGCAAGACAAAACTCTCGATACCTATGGATCCATTCCAACAAACAAGGGCGATGATACAATAAGGATCATGTTTGAAAATCGTAACGGCCTTTGCCTCTTTACTAATAAGTGGAAAGTGAACAAAATTAACCGACTCATTCAAAAGTTCAGACCTGATGGCATATTTGCAAATGAAGACCAAGTCAACTGGGGTATGGTGGACTATGATCAACGGCTGGGCGAGATAATTGCTCCATCGATTTCTAAGCGTTGTGTGGTGGGCTATAATCAACACGAGAGCATCGAAAAAAGGCAACAGGGCGGCACTTCAGGGATAATGCTTGGACGCCTCTCTACCTTTGTCAAGGAGTCTGATACTGATGAATCCCTACTTGGCAGATGGTCTTGGTTCACTGTGGGCCAAGGAACTTATACCACTGTCTTCGTTACTGCATATCAGCCTTGCAAACCTTCCAAAAGAATCCGTGGTAAATTGAGGAAGAAAAAATCTACAGTCCATGATCAACAACGTAGATATTTTCACAAGCGTGGGGAGTTTAGATCACCGAGAACTATGTGGAAATTAGATCTTCTATCTCAACTCACTGAGTGGAGATCAAAAGGCTGGGAGGTGGTCTTGATGGGAGATTTCAACGAAAATGTCTATGATGGCAAGTTTGCCAAACGCCTCTGTGAACTTGATCTTCAATTTGAAGAAATCACACCAGTTACACTGGGTCACCGTGCTCCTGCTTCCCATATTTGTGGCAAGCGAACCATCATAGGAATTTACAAGACTCCTTCAGTTGTTGTTAAGAATCTGTTGATTTGTGCACATGAAGCTGGTGTTGGAGATCATCGTCTCTACTTCTACGATCTTTGTGCTCACTCAGTTTTGGGATCTCCTTTCCCTAACATCCTGCCTCACATGGCTAGGAAATTGCACTGTCGAAGCATGCGGATCGTTGATAAATATAACAAAGTCCTCAAGCAGCTAACAGTTCACCATCGTATGTATGAAAAGGCTTTCCACCTTGAAGACCAAGCTGATTTAATTGATGCAGGCCATCTCTCTGCTGCTGAGTTTCAACTACATCTGAATGCATGGGATAAAGAACTGGGTTGCTACATGAAAGCTTCGGAAAACAAAATCGAGAAGTGGTTCTGTGACGATATTGAGTTCTCTCCTGAAGTGGGGGAATGGATCAAGAGGAGATGACTTTATCAGCAGATGGAAAAATTTCACGATAGGAAGTTGCACGACTGTAGGAACTTTCTTCGAGCCTGCTCTAGACATCACATACAGGATCCTCGTACAATTTCTCCTGAAGAAAGGAAACAACTTCTTGCTGTGAATGTACTCTTGCGCTGGACAAACTGAGAAGTGAGGCTCCACAAAAAAGGATCAAACATTTGCAGAATCGGCTTGATATTGCACGAAAGAAAAAGAATGCCAAACTGGAGAAAGCAATTATTAACATTCTACGGCGCGAACATCAGCGTAAGCAATGGAGGGTTATCAATCGCTCTACGAATCCATTTCGAGGAGGTTCAGAGGGCTCCATTGCAGTTAGGACTCGATCTGGAGACCTTCACATTTTTCCTACCAGGGAAGAAATGGAAGGTCATGCCATGGATGAGTTGGAGGCACGCTACCGTGAAGCTTATAGTGCTCCCTTCTTCCATCAATCTATTTTCAATGATCTCGGTTATGTAGGGGACACAACGGCGACTATTGCCATTCTTCGAGGCGAGTATGAATTCCCCCCTGACACAGACCCAGATTTTATTGCTCTTTGCGAAGAAGCATCAAAGATCTACATGAGAATGTCTCGAAAAGACACAGCAACTCTTGTTTCCACAGCTGACTTCCAAGAATGGTGGCAAACGATGGACGAGCGTATCAAATCAAGTCATTCTGGCTTTCATTGCGGCCACTACAAAGCAGCATCCTACGACGACCATATTAGTGCGTTGCACTCCTTTAAACTTTCTATTTGTGCAAGAACTGGTGTTCCGTTGGAGCGGTGGGGGAACTGTGTCACAGTTCTTTTGGAGAAGATTTTCGGGGCTATTCTTATGGAAGATATGAGAGGCATCCAACTCTTTGAGGCTGATGGCAATTATTGGACCAAGTTAGTATTTGCACAACGGATGATGAAGAACGCAATTGAGGAGGGAATTATTCCAGATGAACAATTTGCAGTCAAGGGCAAGAGAACTGAAGATGGCAACATCTCACAAACATTCTTCTCTGACATCAATCGTATTACACACACTAATGCCAACATTTCGGGTGATGATCTGGGCCAATGTTACGACAGAGTCTCTCACCCAGTACAAAGTTTAGCTTGCCAAGCTTTTGGTGTTCCTCAAGTTGCTGTCTGCATGTGGCTTACAGTAATGCAGACGATGACGTTTTGGCTGAGCACATCCTTTGGTCTTTCCTCAAAATCTTATGGTGGTACACTCGAGAATCCGATCATGGGCAATGGGCAGGGAAGTGGCTTTGCTCCTCCGGGCTTTAACTCCTTGAGTGCCCTCATCATTAATGCTTACAAAACCAAAGGTCATGGTGTCAATTTGCTATCTGCCTGGTCAGGTTTTGTGGTCTTTCTTGCCATTATCATGTATGTTGATGATTCAGACCTTCTCCACATGTGTGTAGACGATGACATGCCCATTCTGGAATTTGTGAGGGAGGTTCAGACTGCCATTAATGACTGGGGGCGTTTGGTTCAAGCTACTGGCGGCATTCTTAAGCCTAAAAAATGCCACAGCTGGCTAATGGCTTGGAAATTTCGAAATGGCAAGGCCATTATGCTGACTCCTGCTGAAATGCCTGAAGTTTCGTTCACTGTTCCTCAACCTGATGGTTCAGCTGTTCTCATTAAGCATCGGTCGGTGTATGATTCTGCCAAATCATTAGGGGTCTATTACTGTCCTGCAGGCGACTATTCGACCCATGTTTCAGAGAGGATCGTCAAACGAAGTTTAGCGTGGAAAGATCGGTTGTTACAACGTCCTCTTCGTCGGACAGAATCTTGGATAAGCTTTCGTCGGCAGCTTTTTCCTGCAACCCGTTATGGACTAGGGGTTGTATCCATGAAGCCAAAAGATTTGGAGAAGGAATATCAAGCGGTGTACTTTCAAGTTATGCCGCTTCTCGGTATCAATAGAAACATACGCAAAGAATTCCGCACACTCCCACAAAAATACCAAGGCGTCGGCCTTCCTAATTACAACATTGAGTGCGTGGTTCAGAAAATCGACTTAATGCTTCGACATTGGGCTATGTGGAACCATATGGGCAAGCTCTTCCGCTGTGCATATGAATATATGCAAATGGAGGTGGGACTGGATGGTCATTTACTGTCTCTTCCCTTCTCGAAGTTTGGCTTCCTTGCAACGGACACTTGGTTCTCCAACTTGTGGGAACTTGCATCGTCTTATGGTGTCAAGCTTATCTTTGAGAGTGATCTCCTCATTCCACACACTCGGTCAAACGACAAGTCTATTATGACCTCTCTCTTTCAACTTAATATCTTCACCGACAGTCAATTAATCTGCATCAATCGTGTTAGGAAGTTTAAACGCATTCATTCATTGAGTGACATTGTTATGTGTGATGGAAAGACAAAACATCCAGAGGCCACATCAAAATTTAGGTTCCTTAGCACTCGTCGATTCTCTCGGGAACAGCCTACTCCTTCTGATTTCACCTTGTGGGCCTCTGCAGTTAACTCATTGTTTGGACGTGACCACGTGCTTGACAAACCTCTGGGTAATTTTCTCGTGGAGCCACACACCATACAAAGTTGGTTCTCTAGTGACGATGGCTCGGAGTTATACTGGCAACAGTCACCTGAGAAATACGCTCTGTTCCGTCTAGAAGACACTAGCAGCACAACAAGAAGATCGTCTTATATTCGAATGGGTGAATCTTGTGGCAAATGCCCAAGAGGACAGTACGCAAGTGTAGTAGAGTCTACACCTTCCCATGCTATTCTCCACTCAACTGCTATAGCTGCTCCTTCAGAAGTTTTCTCTCCTACCTCTTTTTGGGATGAAATCTGGGCTTATGGCACTCCATCACTCTTCTCGAACCTCAGTGTTGATGAAGATGGCTCATGGATTGCTCAATCTCTGGCTCAGGGCACTCTAATTATGGGTAGCGATTGATCTTACATGCAAGTCGTTGACCCGAACATTTGCAGTGCTTCCTTTAGGCTGACGTGTCAACGTAGTGGCTTGACTGCAAAAGGGACAGTGGTGGAACACTCTTCCTCTGCCGACAATTATCGAGGAGAACTACTGGGGGAACTTATGATTGCTCTTATTCTACGTGCTGCAGTCATCAGCTCTCCTCCTCTAGTTTTCTATCCTATTAGAAGCAGTTGTGACAATAAAGCTGCAGTAAGTCAGGGTAACTCTCCCACTCGTTCCCTTCCTCCTAGACAACATCAAGCGGACGTTTTGCGAGCACTGAAGAACACCATCGCCTCAATACCAACTTCAGTTGAATACTTCCATGTTCATGGCCACTTGGATGAAATTCTTCGGTGGGACCAGCTCTCTCCCGACCAACAACTCAATTGTATCTGTGATTCTGATGCAAAAAATGCACTTCTTCAAGGTCTTATTGATCAAGAATTTATTGAGAGTCGCTTTCCCTCTGAACGAATTTTCATCTCCGTTGCCGATAATAAATGCACTACTTCTCCTCGGGTTTCAATATATGATCATTGGGATGCAGGTGTTGCACGCAAAGTCTTTCACGACAAGAAATTGGTTCACCGCAAGCATTTTAACGAAGTTGATTGGGATGGCATTCAGGGTCTCACTCGGATAAGGGGACAAGCCTTTAGCACATGGCTCACTAAACATGTTACAAGATGTTGTGGCACAAATCGACAACTCTCTAGGTTCAAATTAGGCATCCTCAATGTCTGTCCTAGTTGCCAATGCCCTGATGAATCTACTGCACACATCAACAGATGCCGTCACCCTCTTCGCAACCAACAATTTTGTCAATCACTACACGACCTGAAGAAGTGGATGGTCTCTACGAAGTCATGTCCTTCGTTGATAGCTTCAGTTATTAAATATCTCAAGGGGCGAGGGCGAGTTACTTTTGTCTCCAGTCTGCCTACGTTCTCTAGTCTGCTTCCTTTGGCCAAATCTCAAGATCGGCTCGGATGGGACTCGTTTCTAGAGGGGCGTATTTCTGTGATGTTCTTTGAGCATCGAAAACGGTTTATGCGGGACAATGGCATTCGTGGCAGCGCTCGCAGGTGGACTGACAATCTCATCTCTCGACTTGTTGGTATTACGCATACTCAATGGCTTTTTCGTAATCAAATGGTTCACTACAAAATCGACGGTCGATCTCGGAAAGAACACGAAGCCATTGCTGCCAAAATTAATTCCTTAATGGATGTCGATCCAATGGAGTTGCTGGAAGATCACCGCTACCTACTTGACATCGACTTCGAAGAGCTGGGTAGAGGTTCCACAGCATGCAGAGAATATTGGATTGCGGAGGTAGAAACAGCGCAGCAGGCCGCTTGCCACGGTCGGGCTATTTTAGCCCGTGAGAGGATACACTCTCGACGGCAATGTCGAAGACACACCTATGTCAATGCTCCTATTTCTCGTCCGTCTTCACCCTCTAGGTCACGTCCTGTTGATTTTGCTTGCCCTGCAATGGTAGAAACCTTTGTCCCATCTTTGTTTGTGAATTGTGACTCGGATCCTTTCAAATAACACTGGCGGGAGTTAGTTTGATTTTCAGACTAATTCCCTACTTCATTCAGTAGAAGAGCTACTTTGCTGTCTGGCCCCCGGCTGTTGCTGTGCAATTTTTTGCGCAAAAGAAAGACTAATGAGTATGTCTGCTTTAGCTTAGACTAAGTAATTTTTTAAGATGAATTATGAATTATGCATTACTACAATTTTTTACAAAAATATATGTTCTGGATTGTGTATTTGTATTTTCTTGGAACTGTATGAAGCTTTCTGGCACTCTCAATGATGAAAATTGGATATCAGATCATATATTTTTTGTTTGAGTTCTTCTTATGGGAGAGAATTTGTTTCAACTCCAAGTATATTGCACTTTATTATTTTGTTCCTAATGTCATTGGTGCATGCTTGTCAAATGCTATTGCTACTAATCCATGAATTTTATTTGTTTTTTATGTACTGTAGATTTTAAATATATCGGATTTTTTGGTATTTGTTTGGTAATCAGTGACTTTCATAAATGTAGATGTGTAATTTGTTTTATTTTCATAAAAACCTATCAATACTTTTTGTTTTAATATTTTTATGTGCAAATACTTTTGTGATCAAAAAGGCTGATAGAACATTCCACACAAATGAATTGCACAAATCTCTCAGCACCATTATACATAATTAACTACATTTCAATATCCATAACTCATGTATTGACTGTCTACACTGGAACTTGAGTGTATTCATCTTTGACTATACTATATATTTGACTTTAATTGGCTGTGACAAGAGATTTTTTTAAGCTTGCAATATAATTAAAACAAATTTATGCATTCATTGTTTGGCTTGTGGGAGACCAGAAGTTAAAAACACGCAGCACAAAAACTAATTTTGTTTAAGTTTGGCCCAGTTGAATTGGAGCATACATTTTGAATTATCATTGTGTTTTGTGTTAATAAGTATGAGGTTTGAAATAATTTGAAAATTCAAAACTATAAGGTATCAAGTATTTTGCTCTTTGACATCAAAACTTCATGAAATCAAAGGTTAGAATGTGATATGAATATGTTTTCAAGATATAAAAGATGATAAAGATGTTTTTAGTATCTAAGTGTTTGGAATGCAGTTTTGCTTCTGTTCCAAAAAATCAAAAATCTTTTGAGATGTAAAAGTCCTTAATCAGAGGACTTATATCGAAGACACCATTTCGAATATTGATATCATTAATATTTTTGCGTTTCATAGACCAACCGGGTTAGATGGAATGGGGATTTTTGATACCAGTAAAATATCCTGGTCACCAGATATAAAATCCTCCACCTGTTGTCAATTGAAGTCAAAGGTACTATATTATCTTATTGAGCTGATCAAATTAGTTTTAATGTTCAGACAGAAGTGTTATACATAAGTTGCTCCATCCAGTGGCAACTCACCACCAGAATTGCATGTAAAATTAAGTAGTATACAAATACACCACAACAATGTCAGATAAAGAGCAGAGAGGAATCATAGGTATCCTTACTGATTCTTCCAAACAAATTTGATCTGTTGGAGAGAATGTCAGTTAGTCATGCGAAATGATTGTTGATTTTTTATGCATCATAAGTTTTGATTTCATCTGAATATAACTACTACAACAATTTGTTGCAAATCCAGTGAAAAATAAGATCATTAAGTATACTATCTACTATCGCCATTCCATGACAACTTCAATTGCTTTACTTAAAGTCAAAAATAATGTTTTTCTCTTGTATCAAACTCAAGCATGTATTTTTTCAGAATGAAATTCATTGCTATGTGCTCAATCATAATTTTGATAGTTTGGTTCATTACAAAGTAAACAACTCCAATCATATACAGTCCACCTATAAGCTACTAATTCTCACTTATTATGATGTTGTAATTCAATATAGCTCTAATCAACAAACATTGCATCAAATATTGCTAGGCATGGTGCAATGTATGTCCAAAACTATTACTAAATATTTGGTCTTAAACTGGTGTCCACAAAAATGTCATTCCACATGCACCTCAATTATAGTAGTAGTAGCTTGTCTATTGGCATTGTGCTCTCCCAACCTCTCCATTCAAACAATGATCTCAATTCACAGTATGGCCATGTGATATTTGTATGGTGAGGTCTAGTTGAAAATGTTGTTTAGGTTTCTTTTGTACCGTCATTCATTCACCTTCAAATCACAGGTGTTAGCACACTTGATATTGTTTTGATGTGCATTATCAATACAACATGCAAATCTGTTTTTTTTTAATTCAGAGATATCCAAAATAATATTCTGCTGCACCAGAGCTTGGTATTTTAAGGTAACCTTTTGTTATTGGCTTGTTCATTTATTCATTTGCGTGAGTATAAACTGAATCTTTTTGACTTAAAGAATCATATCTTCCTTGGCTCAGACAGACACACAGTAATCAAGCATCATTGCAGTTCAATTTACTATATAATCACTCATTTCTTCCTTCATGCCCCCTCCTGATGATTCCATGCATTGGCTGTTGACCATTGTGTCTCTTACCTTGCTTTTGGTTACCCTCCCCACATACAGTATTAGAATATGAACAAATGTTAGTGTCAGACCATTTCAACTGCTCAATTCTCTTGTGCACCCTTTGTGTTTTTCATTACTGCTATCATTTACAATACTGGCATGATGTTATTTAGCAATTCTTTCCCAACAATATTTGAAACTTTGGCCATTTACAATAAGTTCCAGTAATATCTTGTACAGGGTCTCTTCCGGATACTGCGAATGTTCTATGACACCTCAATTTTTATCCTCTACAATTTTCATGTCCACTCCATCTTAGAACATTTTAAGGATGTTTTGTGGGCAAGATCAATTTTAGTAACTTTCATTAAAGTATCACATGGTATTTTGCACAATAGTTCTCAACCTGGAATGCCCCATCATTCAGCAGAACCAGTTTTTTGAGAGTGATATTGTACTCAAAGATGCTCGACATGCTAAAGCACATGATTGTAACATCGTGCATAGTAATTTTAACGTTCGTCAACAAATAACGTGATGAAAAATTAATATTGACATGGATCGAGACTACATGGTCGATGTAATTTGTTTCTTAAATTTTCAATTATTTTTAAATTTACTACATGAACTTACATGAATTGTTCCATGTTTATACAGCACATCGACAGATAATATCAAGTCCTTTTTACAAATCTTTATCACTCAACTTATCACCATCTTCCTGGGCTGGTTCCTCGAACATCTTTCGTCGTTTGGGATCAGTAGGAATCCATTTGTCCATTGTCGCCAAAAGCTTGTCCACGTCCTCCTCATTCCATGTCGGGGCATACAATGAGTTCCAATACGACTCTCCTCTCCATCCATAGCCAGAGTTAAGGTCTGTGTCAAGATCTAACCTTCGCTTCCCGCAGAAAGTCCTGCCGGAGGACGAATCTTCTTCATCGTTTGGTGATTGTGATTGTGACGAAACCGTCGTTGCTGCTGCCTCTACAAGAGGAGCACCAAACGAAAACCGCGGTGGGTCGAATTTGAGTTTGGTGAATTTCTTCTTTTCGCTCGTGCGACTGGTCATTGAGCTCGTCGAAGATCCCATTTGAAAGGTTGTCGTCACGGGCGATGAAAGAGTTGGAGCCGACGATGGCGTCAATTGTTGCTGCGACCCGAACAAACCGATGCTGCTTTCGCTTGGCTTGCCCGAATTTTGGTCTTCGACGCACGGCACCGTGTCACATTCGGACGAGATGGCATTCTTTCTCTCGGCACTACTACTGCTGCTTGCCCCAGGCGCCTTCGACTTGCCAAACGCGGCGGGTAAGTAAAGCTTGTCCGAGCCTTTGGCTTGAGCGTTGTGCCTTAAGAGACTTTGTTCCAGAATAACAAAGAGTTCATCAATTGACCTCTTGCCAGAGATATCACCAATTGACCCAGGGGTGGTTCTTCTTTCTTGTAAGAAACTCATTTTCATTGCATGTGTGATGTTGTGTGTGAGATTATTTTGGGATTTGATTTTTCAATGTGGCACTAAAAGCTACTAAAAGTATTGTGCAGTTTGTGGAAGTAAGACTATGGCACTAGCATTGTAGTACAATACAATAAGTGCAATAAGTAGAGCACTGCTTCCATCAGTCGATCTTTGAAACAGTTTGAAACATACTTACTTAGTACTACATACTTTACTTAGCTAAGTACTGAGTACTAGAGAAAGGTACCATCATTATCGGTGAAAAAAAGCCTATGATTCAAAAAGGAGCCTATTGTACAATTCACTTGGAAAAGCTACTTGCTAGTAATGTTACTACTACTACAATTGTAGTAGTGTTTTCTAGCTTCTGCGTGCTGTAGTAAAATCTCGTGGTAATAACCTTTTCATTTGATACTGATTTTTTACGTTGGTAAGTGTAACAACTATACTATATTTTTTTCTTGTTGTTTTTGTTGAAATAATAATGATGTAGACTTTGTAGTAGAAGCTTTTAGGGTACGATTTAGCTTGTACGAGTAGTTAACATTTTAAATATACCTGTAAGGTAATTTTTAGTCGCGATGATGTAGAATGTCAGCCAAATGTTGCAGATTTTTCTGGAGCCAATCTATACCCAAAATATAAAACTCTAGCTACGATAAAAAATTAATATCCTTTTTATGTCTGTCCGCTAATATGAAAATTTCTGTCAATAATCTGTCAATAATTGACTAAAACATAAGTACATTGTGACAGCGAAATTAAATGTAAGACTTTTTTGTTACCTGACCACTGTTTTAATCTGACCAAACATTCACAAAGCAGACTTTTGAACCATACAAACAACACTTGATGATTCCGAAATGAGTATAAAATAACAGAAAAATCAATAAAATCAACAATTTGAGAAATGAAAGATGAGATTCTCTTCTAAAATTAAACACTATTTTTTTGAATTATCTTACTATAATATTTTGATCTCTAACCAGCTAAAATAAATTACCTTATATTTTTAGTAATGCAAATACATTAGGTAAATCATTTATAGATAGATTTTTTTAACCACTGTCATATTTGACCACCACTCAGGGAAGAAAATTAGTATTTTCTTTTTCTTTTGAACAAATTATAACTTCATAAAAGCCCCAGCCTTTGAATTTTATGGTTTTTCTCTGAGATAAAATTATGATCAAGACAATCAATTTTAGTGAAAATCTTTTTCAGAATTTTAGGTGTGCTGCAATATAAAGTTCTTTCATTCTCAACCAAATGATCTAACTATAAATATTTCTCTTTAAATTAGAGATGCATGGATAGATTGTGAGACTACTTTGTTTATTAGCATTTATGTAAAATAAAAAGTTATAGGCGAGAAAAATAGCTTTACAGAAGCTAGGTTAAATATCATTGAAAATTGGCAAATATCATTGTACCATATTAACAAAAGTACCTTGTGATTTAAATGGCAATTTCAGAAACAAAAGGTCTCTTGAATTTAATTCTTCAGACATCAATCCTTATTTTTTAAGGTATCTAAAGTTTTTTGTAAACGGCACAAGAAGAGTAATTCATATTTTATTCATATTTTGTCTTCTTTTTCCAAAAGGCCACACGAAAATCACTATGAATTATGATTCCAATTTGTTGCTAAAACTTATGTTCCCTTATCATACACATACATCTGCGTTTGATATTTTTTGTACAGCTCT
>JALLOT010000682.1:0-18465 GCA_036939595.1 Thalassiosira livingstoniorum
TATTTAGATCATCTTTTGCAGATCATCTAGTACTAAGTTACTTATCTCTTAACAACCCACTCCTACTTGTATACTTACTTCTTAGTGTATACCTAACATGCAGAAATACCTACCATGTGTAGTTGATTTTTTGTTGAAAATGAAAAAAGTAAAGCTTACCCACAAGTGCATGCATTTGCTGTCAAACCTGTTACCTCTATGGAAAAAATAACAGTTCTAACCTCTGAGCTACTGTGGTTTGTTTGTACAATGTAAAAGTAAAACATAGTAGATTTTTCTTACTATTTACAAGAAAAAAGAACACAAACCCACAAAAAATCTGTTCATGCACTTTCATTGGAGAACTGGTGAAACACAGCTTACTGTGAGTTGAACCCATGTTTTGAAATCAGAAAACCTGGAGAGTTCTCAGGATGATCAATGAAGAGGCCTATTCATGGAAAAGTATGCATGCCATTCAAGTATTAACACTTTTAAGATCTGAATGATATGCATACTTTTTCATGAATGTGCCTCTTCATTGAGTTCTTATTAGCAAACATTGAGAAAACCTGCATGATACATAGAAAAATTGTTCCTTCAACTTTGAAACTGATGTGTTTTATTTTGAAGCAAACCATTTGAGTGAATAAGGTCTAAAAACAGCTAGGGTAATTTTTGATGCCAGATTTGTGACAAGCAAAAACGTCTAGTTAGTGAGGTCTGTATGATTACCCCACTACCAATCTTCATGATTTTAAAAAGTACATTTTCAAAACAATATCTATCTTACTATTTGTTTTTTGATGCACCCAAAATACATGCTGAATTACTTTTGCAGTTATCACATTGATAAGATTGTACACTAAAAAGTAATAATACAAGAAACAATAATAAGTACCTAATTGCCCAGTACATCTACATACCTATGGCAAAACCACTCAATATTTCAAAACCCATATTTTTGTGAACATGTCTCTGCTATTCAACCATGACAAAGGCATTCTTCACAAGTCTCTTTTTAATTTGCTTGATTGGGAGGAACTTGAGCAAGTTTCTAAGCCACATGGGCTGATTTTGTTGCATGGCTTACCAAATCATTGTTGTGGTAAAAATAGGCATCTTTCCATGTTTGACAAATCAGTACAGAGCTTTTGTCCTAGCTTTGGACTCTTAGATGAGTCTGCCTCCTATATTCTTTTCTGTAAGGATGATACATGTACAAAAATTCTTCATCACTCAGTGGATGGGCTTGCAAAATGGCATAATAGAACAAAGACTTGACCTTCCTTGTGAAAAACACTGATATGATGCATTTGACACTGGGGGTGGCTCTGTGGTGTCTTTGATTTGCATGGTAAAAAGATGAGTTAGGCTGGGATACATTGATATTGATAATGGGTCATGTCACTAAGGATTTATGATTTCACTGTCTTGATGACATGCTGCTTGTCAATACAGGGTAGTGCTTGCAAATTAACCCATCAACTAGTCTACCAAATTGCATCACACATGTCCGCTGCTGCTTCAGGAATCAGTATGCTCACTACAATGTTACAGTGAATGAGTCTCTTCCTGAACTTAATTCTCCCATTGCTCAAGTGACTATTAGAGGTTCATTATGATTATGAACTCTGTGAGTTGGATTTTGAACAGATTATATCAGATGGTGTGGTGGAAATTGATCATTGGGTAGTGTAGTGATGGAAGCTGCATTGACAATACAGTAAGAAGAAGAAGCTGTGCAACTACTGTGTCGACTATTATATTTTATTGGCCTCTTTTACCAACACATTTTTACTTAGATTTTGTTTAATCTTTGATTATGAAGCTGATTTTGCATTGTCTAACTCCCTGTCTACAGCTCATTGTGTTGACTTCTGTCACAAGCAACCTCACTCAAAATTGTTGTGTTGGTAATAATCATCCCAACTCCTTATTCACCTGTATTTTGTGCATAGTCAACATCAATTACAACAAAATCTAGTGTCTCCTGCTGTCAATAATCCATCTCATTGTGAATTCTTTGTCTTCACCACCAATGGCTCAATTTGTCACAATCAGTGACAAGCCAAGGTGTTGTGTCTGTGGACTGCTTTGCAATTAATGTTCCCTCATGCATCCAAACACCAATGGTGAAGTTATTGTGTAATATACGCTCCAATAAATTTGAATTGTTGCATTTGTGAACCAGCTCAACTTCTCCTTTGTTTCTCTAGGTCTTGTGCAACACTTTCCCAAATGAGCACTCCAAATAGATCTCAAGAATAGAAGTATCAGAAATAATTGATGAAGTCATTTAATCATGAAACTTGAATTTGTTGTCCAAATTACAAATAAGACTATTGCCAAGAAGGCAACAACAAGTGTTGATTCCACAGTTAGAAATCGACATAAATGTGAATGTCAAGCTCAAAATCTATTGCATGAAAATGAATGTATCTTTTCCTTGTTCAAAGGCTCTATGAGGGGTTGGAATTGAAGTTATCTGAAGGATTCCAATTCTATCTCCTTCAAAATATACAGCAACTCTCACCTCCAATTCTTGCAACTGGCTTGAGTGTGCTGTGCTGTTCATCTCATTGGGTCTTGGAAACTGAATGAAAAGATGAATGTTTGGTTACTGACAAGCAACAGGACTGCCTCATTTTTGGAACTCAAATTGAAATTAAATTTGGTATGTTTTTGTTGTAGGGTCTACAGTACTCTACCCCAGTATCTACCCAAACATATTTTCTAGCAAAAGAACTTTAGGTAATTTGGCTTTGGCTTTAGGAAGTACAGAGGATTGATCAGCAGAAGATGGACAAAATAGTTTTATGTGATCTAAAAGTATCCAATGACAGATGTCAAAATTGTGAGCTTCTGAAACTGAGAAATAGTCTGGTGCTAATAAGCACTCACATATGTTTCACAATGTGTGCCATGAGTTTACATGATTATGAGTTGTGTGGCATGCATATTGGGTGTCGTTTGTTTCTCCAGTTCTTATGTAGTCCAACAAATGCATGTGCTGCAAATGCAGCAATGATAGGAGGTACCGTGGGCAAGTCTGCCTTGTGTAGATAAGAATCCTCAAAGTGCCAACAGTATTTGTGATTTATGTACTAATATTCATTCTTGGTATTTCTAGTATAGTTGTAGGTCTTAGCTGGTCTTAGTACACCATGCTCCATGCCCTATGGTTATTTGTTTTGTTCAGTAAACATCCTGACGGCAAAGAGTTTTATGTTGTTCTATTTTTGAAGTCATATTCCTGGGTGCCCTTTTGTAGGCCATTTTTTGTTTTCTAGTGGTATCTTACTATATCTTCACTTTGTTTCAAGCCCCTTTTGTTGAATCTATTCGAATACTTCTGCTGGATCAATGACAGTTGTTGCAATTGTTGTAACATATTATATTCTGCTATTGAAATGAAGTTTGCGACTCGCTGAATGATAATAGTAGCCAATCTGCTAAATTTGCTTTGATAAATTGAACAATCAGGACATTTGCATTCTTTTTATTGTCTGGTCTAGGTCATTTTGCTATGAAATGCCAATGCTTTTGACAGGCAGATTACAATTACGCATTGTCTTCCACTTGAACACTTTGTCTGATGGAGCTCTGCCCAAACTTGATACAAGTTTGTCTTTGGTAACATTGGCATTTTGCTAGGTCCATGACGATCCAGCATCAGCTACTTAGGAGGACCGTTGGTACGCTAAATGAAACAATTTTGAAATGCGCGGTTGGTAGGTGCGGTCCGGGGTTTTCTATTTCTTTTGCAATATAATGGTATCCTGGTAAAGCATCAACAACAGACAATATTATTCTCAATCAACGAACTACCTACCAAATCTTCTTCGAGAAGTGGCACGGGTAACTAGTGAATGACATTATATCATTTTAGTACGTTGTGCGTTGTGGGTTGAATGAACAACCAGAATTTTTCAAGGACTTTGAACAATTTCAAGAAAATTTTCAGGTAAACCTGATATCAAAAGCCAAAATCTGTAAGCATTATTCAGCTGCGAAAGTTTGAGGCCAATATACTCTTTGCTTCAGAAAAATGAGTAAGATCTCAGCGCTATTATTCGTTCCTACCCCTACTTATCTCTACTAACGCAATAGTTTAACATAGTGAAAAATAAGAAGAATTTGGCTGCTAACCTTGTACGTAGGTAGGTACCAAGAGATTTGTCACATAGTGGACCATTAATTTTATTCAAAGTGGACTGGCAATCTAGGAAAGTGTTTTCAGCAACTCCTCGCACTAGCCGTAGGGAATGTAACTAATGCAACAACTCACTTTGAATTCTCATTTGATCTTGTATTTTATTCATATTCTGAAAAAACAAAGATAATATCATATAATATCACATCAACAAAAATCTACGTGGAAACACGGTAGTAAACAGGGATAAAAACAGTTACTAGCAGAATGAAATCATTGTCACTCGTGTGTTTCCTTCATGTCTTGTTTCCATTGTTGCAGTTCCTACGGAATCTGCTTTAGAAGTCTCGCTATCGGTGACGCTATTGTAAGAGTTGTTCTTGCTCGCATTTACGTCAGTCTCATTCTTTCTCGAAGGGGACCATGTGATTCCGTCGCCGAGTGGTTGCCATTCAGACGAGTCGACACCACCAGGGTTGTCCTTTGTTGATGGCACACTAATATCTTTGGTAGGATCACTGTCCTCCTTTAAACCTTTGGATGTCATCTTCCTCGAGGGTAACTTAAATGAAATACGTTTTTGTGACGAATTTTTATTGGATGCATCAGCTTCATTAGTTTCCTTGATAGAACTTTTTCCAATCCGCGGCGGCTTGAGTGAGGGGGCAATTGGTTTCCGAGAAGGGCGGCTCGGTGCTGGCTCGTTGCTTTGTTCGCTCAAGGAAGCTGCTGTTTCTTGTGTTGGGAGCGTTTCGTCGTCACTTGTTCTGAGGGACATTTTCTTTTTGATCTCACTGATTCCAACTGGCTTCAGAGACGGAGCGCGTCCAAGTAGTGACTTCTTGTTAGAATTTGAATCAGATGGATCATTTTCAACGGAATTGTCTTCATTTGTTGGGTTTGCGGTTGATTTCTTTTTCATCCGTTCTGCTAGCGAGGGAGCTTTGATTACAACAGGTGCTTTCCATGAGGCACGAGAACGCATGAGATTGTTATTTGCTGAAGACTCCTCGCTACTTGTGGACACTTCAGTATTAGTAGGGCTAGCTGGGCCCGCTGTATTGGTCGACTCCTTCTCTCCATTATGATTACATGCAGAAGTCTGAGAATTCTTTACTTCTCCTCCCGACTGGCTATCTGATGGGCGCTTGAAAAGGAACGACCTTGATGCCGAAGATGTAATTTCACAGGGCTCATTGGAAGAGTCAGCTTTCGCTGGATCATTAGTTTTGCGCCTGAGAGAGGGAAATCTTGACTTGTCTGAGTTCTTCTCAACAGACTGTGACTGCACTTGTTCATTCTTTGATTGTTCCTCTTTTTTGCTCTCCTCAGGCTCGGTTACATCAGCATTAGTTTGGGCGTTCGATTTTCTCCTAATAGAAGGAAACCTAGATTTCTCAGAGCTCTTTTCGACAGATTCAGAATCCACTTGGTCATTCTTGGATTGAGCGTCAGTTTTGCGCTTGAATGAAGACAAGCTTGATGGGTCCGGCATCTTCTCTCGGACCTTTGACACATCAGGTATCAATGACTTCGACAACGCACCGGTCAGCCTGTTGCTCTGTTTTAAATCCTCTTCTTCGCTTCCTCCTTTTTCTTCTTCCCCAAAACCTTTCGGTTTCTTCCATGTGCTAGTATACCCATCATAATAATACTTCCTTCCAGACTTGGGGTCAGTGTATTCACGCCATTTACCAGAAGCTTTCTTCTTCGAATTCTTTTTCGAAGTCCCTGATTTACTCATGCTTTTCTCTTTTGAGCTCTTAGTGGCAGCCGAAGACAGATTCGATCCCGAGTTGATACTTTCAGTGATGGTGACTTCAGTGTTGTCTTGAACGCTCTCCTGTACAGAAATCACCTCTGAACCTGTCTTCGCCAAGGGCTTGGCACTGGTTGCAGTTCGTACCCGTTCCAAAAAGCGGTTCCGGGCTTGCACCGCCGAAGTCCGATTGCTCGCAGTTTGAGTTGCCATGCTCATCTCTCGGGCCAAATCAGTTGGATCAGTGATACTACTCTCGCTTGCCATTGGTTCAACAGGGGCAGGAGAAGAAACTTCAGACGATGGCGCTGACGTTGAAGCTACAGCCGCAGTAGAGACAACAGCTGTGGCAGCAACAGCAGCAGCTTTCAAATCTTCAAGAATCGATTGATTTGTGGATTTAGATTCGGCATCCACATCACCTTCGTTGGCAGAGTTGTTGATTAGTGGAGTTTCGAGCGAGTTGAATACATCTTTGTCTGTCTTGGCAGAATAAGCGTTGGCTGGGGTGAGGTGTGGATGGGGTGAGGGGGATTTGCGCTTGCTGTCTGCTGTCGAAGAATCAGGTGGGACTTCTGAAAGTCCCAGTAGACCTTTAAGTTCTACGAAGGAATCATCAGGCTTGGTAATTTGGGTTTCGGCAGCTGTGTATACACTTTCATCTTCGTCCACTAAACTTCTATTTGGCATGAGAGTGGGAACTGAAGTGTTTGCGTTGTTTTCGGGGGGGTTGCTCTCAGAGGCTTCATTGTCAGGGGCATTGGTTGTGCTCTCTGCTGCATTTGACTTTGTATTTGCTTTGTGGAGGGCACCTAATCTCATCAACCTCTTTTTAACGGATAGAGGATGATTGGTGACTTTGGAATTGTCTGTATCAGCTGACGCACTTGCATTCGCATTAAGTTTGGACCCCTGTACAATACTTTTATTAATGCTCGCGTCTTCATCAACTGTAGGCGTGGTGGCGACTGTTCCTTCAGATTGATCTTTCATTTTGGGAGATTTATTCCAGTTGATCTTCTCATCATCTTCAATAGATGATGGCATGCACGCTAGGCAAGGAGTCTCGATCACCATGCCAGTTCTGATGCATCCTTCATTTGACCACGGACAGCACAAGCCACTAGCCCACGGGCAAATGCCATTTGTAACAGTGAAAAAGCCGCTGCTCATTTCGTCATCATAGTAAGTATCATTGTATAGAGTGTCATCGTAGTCATTCGTATAGTAGGTCCCCATCTCTGTTTCATCCTCGTCGGTCTTAGTTCCACTTGCATCACTATTTCGCGTGTATGTTGTGAACCTCGTGCCACTTTCATTTGTGAAACTTGTGTACCTAGTTCCACTTTCCCCCGTGACATTGGTGTACTTTGTCCCTTGAGTATACTTGGTAGTCTTACTATCAGTGGTTGCCATTGTATATTTGGTACCTTTGGTGTGTTTAGTTGTCTTGCTCTCATCTGAAAATATGGTGTCAGTGCCAACAGTCTCGGTTCCCATTGTCCAAAAGGTACTGTTTTCATTATGGGTGGCGGTTCCATCATAGGTCTTTCCATCTGTTTCACCAATCGTCTCACATTGACCATTATTGATTTCCTCGGGACCAAGTGCTTCGTTGACCTCATTCAGCAATCTGTGGCGTTCTGCAGAGTCCAGCTGATAATCACCAATATAATTTTTGGTAGCAGCATTAATTTCCTCAGGGGATGCCCCAGCCAACAAGGGTGAGCCCCTTCCCTCCGTTTGTTCAACGTTCACATCAGCGCCATCTGCCCCATCTACATTACTTGCAACACCACTTTCATTCTGTTCGACGCCTTCATCTTTCAGCGATCCATCATTGCTGCCCATTTTGTTCTTCAGCTTGTTAGTTAGACTTTTTGTCCCGCTCAAAATGCTTTTATTGCTTTTACCACTTTTGTTTGTCAAGTTGCTGAAAAGACTGCCTCCAAGACTGCTGCCAAGGCTATCTTTGCTGTTACTGCTGGTGTTTCTCTTTACATCACCGTTATTGACGGAACCATTGAAGGTCAACTCCTCTCCGTCTTGCATGATGGGCTCAGGAGCCATTGTTGAATTCTCTTTGACAGATTGATCAGGTGCTGTCTTTTCTGCGGATCGTCAAGAACGTGGGTTGATGCAGGATTACAAGACTCGATCCAATGCCTGATGCATCACGAGACTAACCACGTGCAGCGCATGTACCACGAATCGATTTGCCTGCTTGTAGGTGGGGTTCCGTGGCAGTGAAGCGAGCACCGACAAGAAGAACTAGTGGGCAGGCCCGGAAGCTCGCTGCTGCCCAAGGAGTAGAGGACGTAAATACTTAACGTTCGATCTCCTCCGGAATACAGAAGCTATCCAACCAGAGGCATGGATTCAAGTATTTTCAAACGGGAGCACCTCTACCTCCCTGGAGTTCGGCAGAGNGGAGCACCTCTGCCGAACTCCAGGGAGGTAGTATACTTCTAAGTGGTCCCTGTTCTGAGTAGTACTTATCCACAAGGGGATTGATCTCTCGTGTCAGTGTCAGGCGCCTCAAACCAGGGGCAGTTAATTGACACTTCGATTGCTGTTCAGATTGAACGCGGTTCTCTCAACTCTTTTGGTGAGCCATTGGTGAACCCGCCACAGTTCTTTTGCCTTAACCTCGTGCTTCTTCAATCAAGCTTGCTTGTTATTTTTACCTTGGGATCTTGATTGAGCAATCAGAAGCGGTTCGAGATTCCATCGTCCATTGAAAAGCCATTGTCAGCTCCAAACTGAGTCCATCTCGTTGATTTTCCTCTGATTTTCCAACATTTTCTCGTGCACTTCTCGAACACTGGAAAAGCGGTTTGGAATTTGGAAAATGGCGGTTCGGCGGTTCGCATCCGTTTCTTGCAATTTCCCTTTAAAATGTCCACATCACATGCAATACTTAAAAAGGCTTATATGATTCGATTAAAATTTATTGGATTTTATTGGATAGACTATTCATATGTAATATGGGCTATAGAAAAATGAACATATCGGCATCTTTGCTCGAATTTTCTTTAGTTCAAAAGTAGACCCATGCTGACCCATGCATACAATACAATATGAAGTATTAAATTTTAGCATGGCTAGTTCGTTGTTGGCATTTGCGCAAAGAAAAGTAATAAAAATTTTCTAAACAGCGGCCGTATTATTATCTAAGATAAACTACAATACCTGTAGAGGAGTACTACTTCATTCTGCTAGTAATATTTTTGTATGTGCGTGGAGTATGTACATTAATACTCTACTACAAAATATCTCAAAAGGTACCTAGGTACCATAAATACTTACATACCTTGATTTTATTGTAAGCTATGTTGTACGATCGAACTTTGTATGTAGTACTTACCATACGGTAATACTACTACTATTATTTACTCCTACTTACCTAATAATTATTCATTTTGGCATCAAGAATTTCTTGACTTATATTTTAAACTGACACCACTGACACGTTGCCCCCTCCATTTCAACGAAACCTTCAGGCAAAAATGATTGCACTTTAATAATTGTTCTCAATGCAAAAAAATAAATAATACTCTTGTTTGCCTCTCTATCTTGAATGGTTGTAGATGAGTACTTAGGTACTACCATAAGTACCGTCTTTATCATAGATCGTGTGAGTAGGGGTAATAAATGTAAGTAGGGTACAGATATCGTTTGAAAATGTGAGTATGTATTCGTATGGAATAATGTAGGTAATTTACAGGATATATTGAGGTATAATGTATGCACTTTGCATCAATAAGCAAAAATCACGTAAAGTAGTATGAGTACAAAAGTACATACATACATCAGATGTAAAAAAAATAATAAAATGGGTATTGACAACCTCCAAAATCACACTTTTTGGCCCCATTTATAATAAAAATGTGACATGAGTTTTTGTTACTGATTTGTTACGGTGATTTTTCCTGTTAACCGCGACTTTGTGCGTGTAAGAAGGTGTAAGATATTGAAAAATGTGAGTAATTTCGCTCTTTAAACAAATGTGAGTACACTCAAAAAATCCAACATTTAATGTGAGTACCCAAAAATCTGAAACGTAAGTACTCACACAATCTATGATAAAGACGGTACCAAACGTGCATGTACAAAATTTATTTCGCCAAACTCGCCAAAAGTCTAATTGAACGCTTGAAATAATATGGCTGATATTATTTTTTGCATTAAAAGAGAACCATGAGGACAGCAAGCACTTCCGCTCTTTTATTGTCAACTTCCATAATGGCGTCGTCACCTTCCTTCCTCTATGATACTAGCTCCTGGAAATCTTCACCAACGTTGCCATTGTCAGTGGAATCAGCACTGTCACCTTATCCCGCATCTTCGTCACCGCGGGCAACGTCCGCAGCGTCGACGGCATCGTCGTTATCACCATCACCATCAACACTGCCACCATTCATGATGAATCACGAAAGAACATCTCAATCGATTTCGACTTCACCTCCTTCATTGACAGAATTATCAGCTTCGTTAGCTCTGCAAGAATCTTTTCAATCAAATTCGCATACAGTATCTAGTACTCGATCAAAACCTCCGTCAGAAATCACAACACAACATCAGTCCACTGTTCATCGCTCGGCACAAAATGTACCCCCCTCCACTGATTTTCTCTCACAAAACTCCCCAAAATCAATACAAGACTTCCAATCCCACCTCTTCTCACCCCAAGTCCAGCCAAACCTCAAGAAGTTATTTCAATCCCGTGTGGAATGGAATGGTAAAAAACACTTCTACCCTTCACTTAAATATAGCTGGGATGGGTTTTGGAAGGCTTGGAAGAGGGGGATGGAAGTTGGTGTTCCTACTGGTGTGAATGGGGAAAAAATTGTTTTATTTTCTGGTGATGATGCCGATCATTTGGTGTATACTGATGATGTGGATGATAAAAATGCTGGTAGTGGCAACAGCACGGAAAAAGGCAGGTCCACCATCATACCCGGGTATGAGTACGGCCTAGCCAACATGGCTGCATTCCTATCTCAAGTCATGGTAGATGGAATCTACGATGACAATTGTGACGAATTGAATGAAGACAATAGCAATAATGCATGTGGTCAATTCGGACAAACCTACCATGAACTGACCTGTGCCGCCGATAGTGATAATTCAGGTGAAGCTCGTGGTATGGAATGCAATATTAATCCCCAAATGGCAATCATTTCATCCGATGGATCAAGCACTGGCACTTCTCCAGCCATGCAATGCGGTCCGCAAACTTCGCAAGGCTGTTGCTGGTGGGGCCGAGGCCCCCTCTCCACTAAAGGACCCTGTCAAATTGGTAAATTCAATTACTACCTTGGGAAACGCGCCTTTGACGAAAGTCGTATTTCTGCTAACTTGGCTTCTACATATGGCGCTTACCCCGATATAGACTTTTGTTCAAATCCAGAAGTCATTTGCAATATGAACAAGGGAGGGAGTGAAGACTTGAGATGGAGTGTGGGCATGTTTGAATGGATGGAGAGAGTACAGCGCTACCGATCTACCGGTGGAGACAGTGGTGAAGTCTGGGACTATAAAGAAAAGTTAGTAGATTTCGTCAATTCAGGAATGAATCATTATGATTATGACACTCCAGGGGAAGAGGAAGAGGATGAAAATGAGGTAGTCAACCCCGGCAAACATGGGAGACCACCGAACCTCCACTCCTTTATTGACTCTGTTTCCTCCATTGTGAATCGTGGATGCCATCACGCTCACGACTCTGAAACCAATTACAAATGCAAACCATTTCCTGGTCCAGTGCATAAATTGGCAGAACGTCGGTTGGCATTTCGCATAGCTTTGAGCATATTACGTATACCAAGACAGAGGGAGAATGTTGTTGTAGAAGATTCGTTGAAGTATTTGAAGAAAAGGAAAGAAGGATTTGAGACCAATTTATTGATATACAAGGGAATTGGAGGGGGGTTTTCTGCTTCAAATTTATGTAAGTTGAGTATTTGCTTTGCTGTTGCGTGGTCCATTGCAATCATTTGCATCATATGCTATTTGACTTCTTCAATATGATTGAAATGAAAATTCGAAGCGGTTTGGGTTGAATTCATTTATTTACTGTAATGATTGTTTCTGTGTTTCATTATCTATGACTACTAAGATCGGCAGCTTCATGATTTTTTCTTACTTCGAATGTGTATTTGAATGCATGTGTTTCTAATCTTTTCGTTTCAAACCTCACAATTACCATCCGCTTCACCAAAAAATCAAAAACACCTCCACAGACCGCTTCGATAACTTCGTCGACGCCCTCGCACGAATGTCCCAACCACACCACTCCTCAAAAGCTGTATCATCGACCTCGAAAAACTACTTTTCATCGCCTCACCATTCTCCATTTTACACAGGTAACGCCTACGTAAGACACGGGCACAAATATGGTCTTGCCAATATTGCTCTCTTTTTTGCCAATGGCTTAGATATTAGCATTGAAAGCGAACAGTGCGACGAGCACAATGAATACGAGGTCATTGGAAAGCTTCCTTTGAGTAACAGTTGTGGGCAAAGAGGGTTGTCCTATCAGGATATGACTTGTGTAAGTGAAAACATAGATATGTCCTGTCCAGTTGTTGGGAGCATGGAAATAGAAGCAGTGACTTTTGGACGGAGTATTGGTTCACCACCACCGTTGCAATGTGCGCCCAAGACGGTGATTCCTTGGACGGGATATTGGGATGCTGACCAGGTGATGGAGGTTAAGAAAGATGCGTATGCCAATGACAATGGAAGAGTAGATGTGGAAGGTGAGATTGTTCAGCAGAGTCTCAAAGGCATGTGCTGGAAAGAATACCATGGTATTCAATCACAAACCGTGTTGTCTCATACTTTGTTCATACTCTCATCAGGCTGTTGTTGGTGGGGTCGAGGAATTTTGCAGACAAAAGGGTAAGCGTGAAGGAAGCTGCCATACAATACCTTCCCCTATTCATTTTCTCATGTTGTCTCTTTTTTTCATTAGAATTTGCGCTTTTGGGAAACTCAACTACTATCTGGGGAAACGTGCTTTCGAAGAAGGGAGAAATGCCATGTACCCTCAAATCGACTTTTGCAAAAATCCAGAGTCAATATGTAAGTTTCCCGAATTGAAGTATCCCTTAAAATTGTATATGATGAAAATTCTCAACCATTTTCACTATTCGCACCGCAATTTAGGTGCAAATCAATTCACACACGAATTGATTTGGATCTCAGGACTTTTTGATTGGATTGATCGAGTTCAAAACTACAACGAAGGCGGATTCAACTATTTGGAACGCTTGCATGCTTTTGCTGATACAGGTTTCAATGATGCTGAATTCATGAAAGCTGTGGGAAGAATTGTGAAAGTTGGATGTCACAATCCACGTGAGTGTCTAATAAATTTGAAGGCATCTTTCGGAGAAAAATTGTTGCAGCACCTTACTTTTCGTGCTTCCTGTGATGCCAAGCCTGTGCAAATGCTGGTTGCCTTTCATTTCCATGCGATGGGGCGTATCCCGATGACGAAAACACAGTCGTAACAAAGACATATAGAACAGTCATTGAGCTTAATCTTCAGACTGAGTTTCCGATTACTCCCGGCGGTACATTCACTCCCACCTCGTCTCCTGCTCAATGTGAGGACTGTACATGGTCTCCTACAACGAGCCCTATAAATCCTACTCCCAGCCCTTCAAAGTCACCTTTTGTAATCCCTACGGCGACACCATCTGAATCTCCATCACGACTTTGGGATGTAAGGATGGAGCGCTTCGAAGCGATCGAAAGACATTTCAATCGCAGGAGGCATGAATTGGAGAGTCAGGTCTTTGTGTCGCAGAGTTCAAATGGATTGGTTCCATCAAGATTATATACATTGGATGGATTTTTGAGCAATCTGAAAGATTTGGCAACGAAGGGAATTGAGGATTCGTACTTTTTCCTTGGGCTCGGTGTTGAAGATTTTAAACAGGGACTTGTGAATGTTGGTTTATTTTTGGCACATGCAATGACACGGGGTATCTTGTGGGACACATGTGAAGAAGTCAATCATAATCTTGTAGAGGGTAAACTTCCTCTATCCAATGCATGTGGGCAGTTTGGCAATTCATACAGCGATGATGTGTGTCCCATGTCTTTATCTTCAATGGAATGCGCAGTAGATCCCGAAATGAGTATAACTCAGGCATCTGTTGGAAATAGTGATACTCCTGCATTTTTCTGTTCGCCTAAAACGAGTAGTCCTTTCACAGGTTACTATGAACCTATATCTGGTGTGACTGTGTCGGATGGACCATTTTCTAATTCAATTGGCCGCAATGATGTTGAAGGTAGGTTGACTTGGAATGTAGCGTGTTATGGTCTTTTTTCATCTAAATTCCTGTTTCGGGTGCCACATTTTCGTTATCAGGATGTTGTTGGTGGGGAAGAGGAATTCTACTTACTGGAGGCGTCTGCGAGCTAGGCCAATTCAACCATATTTATGGCCTTCCTGCGTTTAAGGACAGTCGGCCGACTGGTCGCTACAACATTGATTTCTGTCTCAACCCCGAGGCATTTTGTTCGAATTACACCCTCCCATCTACTGGTTTTAATCAATTTGCTCCCACTATTGATACGACTGACATTCGCTATTTGCATGGGATGCTGCACTGGATAGTAAATATTCAAAACTATGAGTGGGGTTTTTACAATTACATGGAAAGGTTAAAACAATTTGTGGATGGTGGCATGGTCGATGACTCATTTGTTGATGATTTCAGCAATATTATCGTCAACTCTCCCTATGATTCATCTCTTCGAAAAAACAAGTTCAAGGATATTCTCAACATTCTCAAAGAAAGAACAACTTTAACTCCATCGAAGTCTCCCATAAAAACTGTGGTTGAAACCACTCCGCCGTCAGTCTCTCCTGTAGAAACGAACCAGCCTTCACTTTCGCGGCCACCTGCAGTTTCAGGTCCCAATTCCTTTTCAGTGTCTCCGCCATTTAGCTCAGAAGCCATTACACCACAGGGAAAACCACCCAACCAATGGCAGTACGGCCCTCCTGGCCAGTGGCAGTACGGACCGCCTACTCAATGGCCGACCTTAAGCCCAACGTTATCATTTTTTTCCAATTCTCGTGTGAATTTATCGAGTGCCCCTTGCCCTGTCCATTATTTCCTGGATAAATGCACTTTTGTTTCGTTTTTTGTCACGTATTTCTTTTTGTTATGATATTTGAGATCCGAAAAATGGGACTACTTCAACAAACTCAACAATGTTAACGGCGTAACCAGGAGTTTTATGGTCATAAATGACAATAAACCAGCAAGTGAAGAAGAATAGTTGAATGAATCCAAAAGTATTCTTTTGAAATGTTTTCCAACTAATTAAAATGTTCGTTGTTAAAATAGAATGGAATAGCTCCGCTACGTATGCTTAAATAACTTCTCCTCTCCTGTAACCTAATGTCTAACCGTGTCCTCGTCGCTTTTCGATTTGATGATCGAATTTTGAAACTGAAGAATACTAGTTGTGTACATACACTTCAAGGTGGTCAAAATGTAGGTCAATGAGAGAGAAAAGTGTAGTTGCTTTGTGATATGAGCGAGGAGACACGGGCTCCTCTTGCTTATAATGCCATGTTACGGACTTGACTGTGTGTCGTATGCTAGCAACACGTGACATTCCCAATGTACCGATCAGAAATTCTTCTATTTGCAGAGCCTCATCTTGCATCACAACTAAAAAGTTTGGGATTCCCTTGGTTTGCGCTGACCTGTGTGTTGGACACACCATAGCATCTCCCTCTTCGCAACTACCGGAAGTTGCGTTGTTGATATTGTAATTGGAGGCAACAAATTCAAGCGGATCGTCTAAAAAAGCATCACTTTCGCAAACTATCTCGGATTGAGATCGGCAACCAGGGGCACAATCCAAGTGCCACGCATCGACTCGCACGTTTGGTATGTGGAGGTGGCTATACAGTGGTGCCGAATGGCAGCCCATAAGATAGTGGATTGAATATTTTCTTGGATGGTTGTAACGTTTTCGGTCGTCGAGTCTATCATCATATTCCTGTGACCCGCCTTCGACGGAGAAATAAAGCATTGCATCATTCCAAATTCTAGCTGAAATGTATTGGTTTACAGCAATTGGCCCACGCTGGTGAACCATGCCCAAAAACAGAAGATGGGGAATATTCAGAAGAACGAGAGCAGTAGCTAGGAGCATAGGGTGGATGTGAAACTGTCTTCTCATCAACAATGAATTATTAAACGAATCCAAGCGTAGTCCAGTTGATCCGTCGCCACGATTTGAAGTAAATGACTCTGGTTCCAATACGATGGATAACTGGGACATTGAATGCCCCGCCAAAACACATACAAGCGGGAGTATCGGTAGAATGAAACGGAACTCTTTGTGTTCCGATATCGAATGCAAAAGAATGTATGCTGCAACGATGACAAGCAAAGACAATCTGAGATTGGCATCAGTATTGTTGTGATTGGTATCTGTTTTAATTCCAGCTACACCCTTTGCATCACTGATGCACGACCAAAGTTGAAAAAAGCCCATCTGAATCAACGCTTTAGTCTCGTAAAGGAAAAATGGGAGCATCATTCCGCTAATAGCAGGTAATCCAGCATACAAATACCACCACAAAGGATGTATTCCGTAAAGTGATCCATATCCTGAAAGTTTCAATAGATGGCATGAGAAATGATAATGAGTACGAAGACACGAACAAAACTCAACACTGTCCTCTGCGACGAATCATATTACCCACCAAGAATCACATTAAAATGAAAGTTTCCTAAAAATGGGATAGCCCAGAATCCATATGCCCACCTATCAATGCAACAGCCAATGACAACACCCAAGAGGCCATACGTGGCACATAAACTCAACACAGTTTGTAACATCCGTTGATAGTCGTATTTTTTTATATTGTTGTGTTCATCATCATCTATCTTTTTGGCTTGCTGCGATTCGTCAATTGTGTCAGAGATTATACCGCTACGATAGGAAACGATCAGGCCCAAGGGAATCCACGCTGCGTTCGTTTCACAACTCTCGCAGCGTGGATTCCCTTGGGCCTGNACGAGATTTTCTCTTTGAAGTAAAAGGGTCGCCAAAGAGTTCCTAGCAAATCTCAAGGTAGCAACATTGAAATTCAGTAACGCAGAAAGAAAAGAACCAAAATTGCAGGAAAAAGAACAACATACCGGGCTCAGCAATGCTATCCCCACCAGCAAACACATCGTCTCCATAGAGTTGGCATATGTCCGTATCAGAGCATATCCATTAAACCAAGATGTCAATGAACACATGAGTGCCCAAAATGGCCACCATGAGTGTGCGTACGTTTGCTTCTTTTTCCCTGGAGCCGCCTGCAGTATCGAGTCGGCCATATCACTCATACGGCGAGCAATGACATACACTGATAAATCCGTGGGGGCTGCAACTGCAATGGCGTGAAGAAAAACGGGGCCCTTGGAAATGAAGTAAGATGCATTTCGAAGGATAAGAATTGAAAAGGAAGAGGCAAATGTTTGAAAGTACGATGTAATCCAGCTGCCCAGTTTTTCAGTCCACCTCTTTGCATCAGAGGAGCCTTTATTGTCACCACTAAGTAGATTTTCTTTTTTTAATGAATTTTCTGCCCAAAGAAACAAAGTGCGGCACACAACGTAATACCAATAAGTAGGAAGAATGGAGACATAGGATCGAATTGGACCTTGAAGTGCTGTTTGAAATAAATTCTGGATCATTTGTTGTGGCATTGTTGATGACGTATCGTTGGCCAATACTATCGATGGCGAATATCGCCGGGTCCACTCCCAAGTGAGCGCGCACCCATGAATTCTCAGTTCCTCGTGGATCGCATCGTCCTCTTTAGATATTTCACTAGTTACCTTGGATAAATCAACATTGGGTTTGTTGCCAATCTCCAAATCACTTGTATTCACGGAGCCAAACGCCAAACAATACGCCGGTTCCAACGTTTGCCAATACTCATCAGGATCAAATTGCGTTCGTATCAACCATGCATTCGCAAGCCTGTACAGTAAGATAAGAGAAAATAATTTTTGGAGACCGTTTCTGTCACTGATGGACATTGTGTAAGTAAGTACCTACTCTAGCTGGTGATGGTGTTGAACTTTTTGCTGTTACTAGTTGCATTGCTGTTGTATTGTGTATTGTATTGTACTTTAGGGATAAGTAGATTTCCGCCCGTCAAAATAAAAGCTCATTGTCTCTCACTGCTTACTCTATCTACAGCTATTGAGGATCTCCTTTCCTGTAGGTCATCGAATTTGGAAGGTTTGGATTTGAGTGCTGGGGATGATAAGGACTACTGGCTCCTGGCCATTAAGCCATTAAGTAAGTATAGTACCTTGTCTGCTCAGGAATCGGGAACATTGTTGCCTTCAGGCAGCCCGTGGCAGTCACCCTATATACACTTCGTATAATAATACAAATCTATGTTTATTTGCAATCTATCTGTCTAAAGATGAGATTGCACGAACAAAAGATTATCATCAAACAATGTCTGATTCTGAGTATTATCATCAAGGGAAGGTTGTGGGAAAAAGGGGTCTGA